>VDFB02039943.1:0-17459 GCA_007258455.2 Sequoia sempervirens | reverse complement strand
AAGGGATTTAGTGAAGGCCATTTTGTTAGGGAAGAATATTAATGAATCTTTTTGGTTATCATAAACTCATGTAATTTCCTCTTTTGAAGCAATACAGGGTGTTTCCCCTTAGCAGCAATTTATAAAAAAAGTAATCAAGTATTGATACCTTGGAAGTTGTCTTGGAGTATAAACTACAAACTAACATGTGGTGGCCGTGTAGAATGTAGATCTTGATCTCAAATAGGATGTGAAACAATACTGTGAGTAGACCTTCAATGCTATAGTAACTATCTTAGTACACCAACATGCTTGAATGCACTATGCCTCTGACATGATGAAATGATCTTGAATGGCTGCAATAAACACTAATAATCTTCCTTTTAATTCCTTTGAAATGGTCTATAATTCTCTTGCTCTTGATCTCATGAAGTCACATTTAATTTTTAGGTTGCTTAGGATGAAACAATGTGAATTAACCCCATATTTATACTAAATCTATACATTAACCCCTAAATTCAAATAATTCAAGCTGGCCTACTTAGACATAGAATTAAAAATCATTAAAATCCTACCAAAATTAAATTCAAAAGGAGGTTTCCTAAGTGAGGAGGACCCATTCGCCACTAAAGGTAAATCGGTCCTAGCACAAGTTTCTAGGACCTTTCCTTGGGGAGTTGAAATAAAATCAAAAGTTCATGCCAAAAATGCTAAGAAAGGGGTTTCCTATGTGGAGAGGACCCATTCACCACAAAAGGAAAATGGGTCCTAGCACCATTTTTTAAGAACTTGATTTTTCCAAATTAAATGTTATGCAATTTGAACAATGGGTGTTGGGAAATATATTTTGTAAGGTGTCATTAAGAACGCTTAAATATGAATTAAAGGGGACAGTTAAGCTCAATTAGCAATAATTAATTAATGAAACAATAGATAAGTTTGAAAGTGTAACACTTTACAACACCCTAAATAAGGTACAATTTAAGTACATTTTGTTGAAAAGGGACCTAGATTAACGTGAATGTGTACAACACATTATAATATTGAATCAACACATTGTTAGGTTAATTCAACATCAATTAATACCAAATTAAGTAAAGAAAATAAATACTTTTTCCGTTACTACACTACTATATACTAGTATCAATCATAACTTGTTCTAGTATGATAGAAATGCATGTAGATATAGTAGGCCCATGCACTAGATTCGATCTTGTACAATGATTTATTTTTGCTAAGCATCTCATGTAGGGTCGGAGGTCCTTTATGTTAGGAATAAATATTTTGGGAAGTGTAAGCTTCATGGTTAGGTGGAAAAAGCATCTAGACCATGTTCCCATCTCCTAATTTGTAGATGAACAATTGAGGGTCAATGATGGTAAGATATTCTATTATTTACATATCATTTCCACATTAATATGGAATTGTTATTGGCATACATACTTACAATATATTCATTTGTATATGATTACATCATATTTGTACATTGTTTGTACTTTCTTTATATTGCTGACTTGTTGGCAATAGACTACCTAAGTCAATCATTGTACCTTAGTGTACTATGCATTTTTTTCCTTTGTAAGTTCATAATGTTGAGTGATGACATGGTATGTAATGATGTATTTTTCTTGAATTATTATAAATTGGAATTATTTCTTGCCAATTATGATTTTATTGCTATATGAGATTCATACTTTACAAAAAATTCTAAAAAATCATGAAAAACAATTCCACTTTTTGAACATTTTGTACACCCAACTTCTTGCACAAGTATTCCTCCTTTTTTCAAAAAACTAGTGGTTGTTTCATCTATTTCTGTGTGTTGACTCTTATGCATTCCACCATTTTTGAGGTTTTCTATTAGTTTTACAAGAGTTTGTAGGTGTGTCTTGGTGTATTTGAGGTTGATGCTTCCCTCATCCTACCCTTTTATAGTATCCATGAGCAAACATGATCATGTGTTAGTACTTGATCATCATTTGGGTATCATTTTCCCCTCTTGTAGGTTCATCATGGTGGTTTCATCCCATGATTGTAAGTCTTCCATTGGTACCACATTTCTTGTAGCAATGGTGGTTTAGTTCATGTTATTTTTTTCCTTGTGTTATTTTATTTCACACAACACTTATGAGCAAATTTGTGTGCAAGTGAGACATATTATTGTCACATCTTCATTGTGATTATTGTTTCAAAAAAAAGGCTTTGTTTTAAGTGTTTGGCTTGGGGCCTTATATTACATATCTATAATATTTTTGTAAAGGAAAATAATGGTTCTTTATGTAAATACTATAAATTTAGATAAATAAGTAATAATCTAGTATTGACAATAAGTAATAATTTATAACAATTGAATACAAGAAATTTTAAAGGAAAATACTTTTTTTTTTAATTATATGGGAAAAGCAAGTTTTGAAAGGACCCAAAACCATTTAGTAAAAAGTTTTAAAGGGACCCAAAACCTGAACATCAACGATCATGCTACCAAAAGAAAAATCAATGAACAACTAAAAGCAAAACACCAACAATGCTTCAAAGGATCAACAAGACAACCCAAACCAAGAACAAAACCAATTTGAAAAAAATAATTCTGAAGGGAATGAAAAACCCATTGAAACCAGGTTTTTATAGGGACCGTGAACCAAAAGGTTTTGAAGGGACCTTAAACCCTTTAAAACCATATGAATTTGTTAAGTAGATAGCTTTAAATAGTTTTTAAATTAACAAAAGTATGAATTTTACTTATCTTTGGATTTTGAATAATAGTCAAAAACTTGGTAACATTTTCAAGAATCAAAATATTTTTTTTTATTAGTAGAATTCATTTTGACTGTGAAGAATGATCTCTATGAAGAATATAAAACTTTGATTTTACAAGGACCTTGAACCCAAAGGTTTTGAAGGGACCTTAAAATATTTATGTAACCATATGAATTTTTTAAGTAGATAGTTGAAAATAGTTTTTAAGTTAACAAAAACATGAATTTGATTTATCTTGGGATTTTAAATAACAGTTAACAAATTGGTAATATTTTTAACAATCAGAATATTTGTTTTGATTATGTAGAATTAAGTTTGAATATGAAGAATGATTTCTTGATTATGACTTGTCATCTATGTATAAACTTGACCTATATAATATAAAAATTACATTTCCATATGGGTGAGGGAAACTAAATTAGTGTGAGAATATCCTTGCAACTATTAACTAGTCTTAAGATAAAAAAGAATGCTAGATCATAATAGATAGTGTGTATATGGGAATAGTGTGAATGTTAGATTAATAAACAATTGGAGAGGAGGAATATATAAATTCAAGTGAACATGACAAGTGGGATAGAGAGGTCCTTTTAAATATATAGTAAAATAAATGGAGAATATAGGTGAACAAAACTACCTCATTTTTTAACATATCTATTTATCAAAAAAATCTCCTCAAAATAAATACAAAATAAATAAATCAGAACATATATAGACAAATATAACCATTAAAAACTTATAGATATAATTCAAAAATAAATTATGATAAAATATGTGCAAATAAGAGTAAGTTAATATTTTAAATTTTATCCTAGCATAATCATTCTATCTAAATGATGAGGGAGCAAACCTGAGACACAGAAAAACACTCACATAATAGACAATAATATTTTATTCAATATTATGAAATTATTAAATGTAGAGGATCACAAATCCTCAAGCTCTGTGATACATGCAAAATTACAAAAGTTCAAAAAAATTACAGAATTGTAGAAAATCCCCTTTTCGCAACATGCGAACTCTTTCCCCAAAAAGTTACCCAAAAATCAAAAATCAGCCCATAAAGAGCCCCTTTTTAGTTTGGAGCCAAAAATAACATTCAAGATAATATTTTTGGCAGTTTGGCACCAAAAGTACAATTTTAAATTAAAAAACTAAGTCCTAATTCAAAAATTGGCAATTTTCCAAAAATCGGCCAACTTCTGGAAGCCATAACTTTTGATCCGGGACTCTGTTTTTCAAACCGTTTGCACCATCGGAAAGGTCTCAAAGTGAAGAATGTGCTAAGAACTAGCTCTGTTGGTTCCGATGATTTCTAGCCCCTTACGGGACCATTTAGTGCCTCAAACTAGACTTGGAAGGTTTTTTAGGGCAAAAAGAAGAAACTAGAACTTGAATAACTTTCAAACCGTGAATGATCTTGACCTGATTCTTTCGCCAAAGTGCTTATTTTTCCCTCATGAACATTCCCATAAATTTTTGTCTTTCCATGCCTTAAAATTCCCACCTGCTAAAAATAGTAGTTGAGTAGAAAAAGGAGAAAAGCAGTTCTAAAAGTTGGAAACTCTTATTCGACGAAAAGGGTATCCAGAAATGCAAAAACATCTACAAAAAGCAAACAAAAGCAACATAAATTGAAAGAATCTTTTTGGGTGATGCAAGATTTCCCTCACACCACTGGATGCTCCTACATCACTAAAAATCTCAATAAATATCAATTTCAAGTTTTTTATTTATTTAAGAGTTGTTTTATTTAGCTTTAGAAATATTTTATTTACTACATATATACATGGACACAATTTTTTTATTTTTAGTTTAAAATTATTTCATTTTAAAACTACATTGTTTACTATAGTTTTATTTGAATAGGAAGACATGAAGAGATATCATTCTCAAAGCACCTATTTTACTTAAGTTGAAAAATATATTAGTTATATGAGGTGTGAATGGATATCAACTTTATAGAGTTTTATTTAAATTTATTACATCCTAACATGAAATTTTTCTAATAAATTTTCATCTTTCATTAAGAATTATTTTATTTTAGCTACATTGTTTTCTTTATTTTGAGTTCATAATTTAAAAATAAAACATAAATAATATATCCACCTAGCATACACATCTTTAGAAAACCCATTTCTTACATAAACCTAAAAATTTCCAAGAAATATCATTTTTAATTTATTTTATTGACTTAAGAGTTGTTTTATTTAACTCTGGAACCAGTTTATATACTACACATTTTTTATTAAGAATTATTTTATTTTATGTTTACTCTTTACTTCATTTCATTTTAGTTAATTTTTTTTTTTAATTTATCTGCATTGTTTACTTAATTTTTATTTGAAGAGATATCAGACCTATCTTTAAAAAGTAAAGGATGCAAATAGATATTGAAACATAGAAAATGAGAATAGGTGTGAGGTAGGTTCACCAAAATGAAATGATGATCTAGGACCCCCAAACATTTCCTAGTTTTATTAGAAACAGAGATCTCCTAAAGGTAAGGTTGAATTTCAACCTTGAGGTGAGTTAACCCTATTAGGAGGACCTATTGTTTTCTTATGAAAAAAAATGATAAAAATGACTGATTGGCTACTTTTGGAGATAAAATTAAATTCCTTATCATTTTCAATTATATGACCTAAAGCTTGAATTTTAGAGTATTATGATAGCAAAAATGGAAATAGTAACTTTTAGGAAGCTCTAAGAAGGGAAAAATGGTATGTACCAAGCTCCAAATGTGTGTTTTGAACAATACTAAAGGATATATTTGACCTAGGGTGAATGGGTCTCTGTATAGGGGTCCAAAATATAATATAATAGTCCTTTGCTCCTAGATATAGGCTTCTAATTTCTATAGATTTCACTGTCAGAAAGTTAGAAATGAAATTTATAGTTGAGTTTATGTGACTTGACAACTTTGATGACAACTTTGAAAACTTTACAAAATTTCCATTTTGATAGATTTTCAATCCTTCTTCACTTGAAAATATATACAAAAAAGGGAAGATAAATGTTTGTTTTTTGGTGAATAGGGGTTTTCCTTGGTCAAACCCTAGTTTGGTAGGTAAACCTTGATGATGAAATACTAATAAATGAAAGAAAATTGATTAATGAACAATACTATGTCACAACTCAGAAACCCTTAATGGCTACTCTTAGAGGACTGAATTCTAATATATCTCTCTAAGGATTGGCTTGAATAATTGCTTGATTTGATTCTTGATTACTTTCTTGAATTCTTGAAACCTACATCATAATTTGTTAGCTCCAAAACATAATATGAACACACATGAATCTTGACATTATGATATGATCTTGATTGCTATTTTAGATCATTGATAGATATACTCTTCAATTCTCTTGACCTTAATATTTTCTCTTGTGAATTGTTGATATTGTGTCTTAAGTTTGAATTGATAAAACAACTATGTATTTATAGGTGTTTATATAATTTCTCAAAAGTTAAATTCCACAAGCTAACATCTAAAACTTCAATTTGAATCATTAAAATGACATGAAAATCATATTAAAAAATAGGTCTTGGCACTTAAGGATGACCTAAATCCGAGACATAAAACTTACAAGGTGTTTAAATTAATGATGTAAATTGTTTAATACAGGTTTCCCTTTCATTAAAAAAGAATAATAAGGCTTTGAAATGCATAATTTAAGCAATTAGAAGCTTAATTAAGTCTAATTAATCAAGAGGATGCAAACATAGTGTGAAAATGTAAAGGAGTACATTTTTATACACTACATTTAGCCCAACCTTTAGTGAGTGTATGATCCAATGCTCAAACTCACACTAAAATAGATGATTAAGTTAAAAGAGGTTTAATTGTACAATTATTGGAAAGATGAGATAACAAGGATCAAGGAGGATGATTAATCCCTTAGATCCCATGATAAACCAATAAAGGCACAAAGAGAAATACAAATGTAACAATGAAAAAAGATACAATATCATATAATGTCAAAATTAATGCAAAGATAAAGAAGAAAATAGATCAAGCTTCAATTATTTTCTAAATGATATGGATCAAGCCTATGATATTTGTCCAAAGACACATTCACAAGGGCTAGTGCAGTACGATATACATTAGGTTATCCCCAAGGAAATATGAGAAACACACAATGGTCTAGTGTAAATTAATATATACTAGGTGTGTTCCCATAACCATACCAAAATTTATACTCCCTGATAACTTAGATAAGGTGCCACATGCAATTGCCACAAGGATAGCAAGCTACATTATGCTAGACACTCATGAAATAAAGGCACCACAAAGCAAGTTATATTATGCTTGGTGGTCAAGAAATTTTTTAAGGATAGTTAAAGGGGTTTTTATTAATTCATGAAATATCTCACTTTAGGGAACATCACACTCAATATCACCATCAAGAGAGGACTAGTCGAAAGACAAAATATTCACACCTTAGGGAATGGAAGCGATAGCATTACCACTAAGAGAAATGTCATATGCCAAGAAAGGTCACACTCTTGAAGTACATCAAACCCAATTCCACAAACAAGAAGACACATCATGTGAAATAAGAAGGCCACACTTTGAGTAAAGGTCATATCATCAAGCAAGTAACAAGTGGGACGAATAATTCCCCCCACTTTAAAGAAATTTCTAAACATGATGTTGTGAGAAATTAATTTAAAGTAGAAGATGATAAATTCCTATTGATAAAAGAGATGTGAGAGCTTATTTATAAATCCCTATGCCAACCATAAGTTTCCAAATAAAGCTAAGTCATGAAAAGGAGGATGCCCCCCATTTGCAATCCTAAGATAACACATAAGGGATCCATAGATTTTGTGTCGGCATAAGTCTTTGCTATAGTGATATAATCAAGCTTAGAGTTGTCATAATTCTCCAAATAACTCATGGAACAATGAGCACAAAGAAATAATTTCACATAGATAGAGAGAAAAAATCCTTTTAGGTCAATATGGAGGAGACCTAAATGTATAAACACTTTGCATCATCCCCAAAAGGAAAAATAAAAATAAAAATGAAAAGCTAATGGTTATGATAGATATAAAAATGAAGATAAAAATAGACAAGCCAAGCAACATAGTATGGGAGATCATATTATGGACATGCAATCACTTAAAGAACATGAGTAGAAATAAAGCTAGTATGACACACGTGAGCCCACCTAAAGCAAGTTGTTTGCATCCCAATCTTGTTCATCATATATAGAAGAAAGATGACTATCCAAAGGGGAAACAACAAGTGTCATACTAGGACAATCACCAGGTTCAACGAATGATGATGCACTCTTCTTAGGATGATCAACACGGTTTCCCTTTTCTAAGATCATGGAAGAGGAAAATAATAAATTAATCTCATTATGCACTTCCTCATTAATCTTAACAATATCATCATCATCATCTAACTCAATCATAGTACGAAGTCTAATTATAATTTCCATAGAGGTTTCATGTTTTGATTATAGTGAAGGTGGAGAATCATCATGATTTTCTTTAGTTAGATTTTTATCTTGGTTTTCTTGTTTGTTCTCTTCTTTTAACTTATGAGCAATAGAAAAACATATACTCCTATGCTCCTTAGCATTTCTATTTCTTTTCTCACATTTTCCAAGTTGTGATTGTGTAGAAGTAGGTTTATCAACCATAGGTTTCTTTTCTTTCGACAAGGGAGAAACAAAAATAACCATGTAGTGCCCCTCTACTTTTGGCTTTTGTGATTACATTGTTTAATTTAATTTGAATGATGTGAAAAGCTAACATTTTGATTAACCTTGATTAATCAATGTAATTAAATTAAAATTGATTTATATGTTAGCTTCAATTAATTTGGAAGTAAACAATACTTAAATATAATATTTTGATAAAATATGGTATGATAATGATTGAAAAGAGTTAAAAAGGAAACTTAAATTGATTGGAAGTAAATGTTAATTAAATGAACTAAGTTTATGAAATGATATTATATGTATTTAGATTATTAATTGTTAAACTAAAACAGTAATTAAAAAGAAATATGTTATAAGAAAAAACTTGCAATTAATTACTTTAAATAAGTAATGTGATTAAGAATTTTAGTGATGAAATAATTAAAGATAGATATTAGTATCAGTAGATTTTAATTAATAGAAATTAATATAGTTTTTAATTATAAAAATGAGAAAAGTGATTGAAAAGCAGAAAGGTCTGGCATGCAAGAGCTTGCATAGTTTTGAGCTAATTGTCGAAACAGAAACTAATTTTTATTGGAGTTTTTTTGAGATTTTATCTATATTTGTTTTGGGAGATAATGTAACACCCGTCGTGCAAACCCCAAATGACAAAACATTGCACACATTTTTTTTTAAAGAATACAAAGTAAACATATAATGAAACATTAAAACATATTTGCATTGCACATTAACACCATAATGTCAAGTCCTCTAGGGCACGCAAGGTCACATCACAAAAATGAACTCATAAAGAAAGATTACAGATATTAAAGCTAAATAACTTAATAAATCTTGCATCCACTATAAACATTAACCTACTCATTTACAAATGTACATCCATGTGTCCATTAGTATAAGTATAGATACATTACATGATACAACCATAACGAAACTCATAAAATTAATGGTTACAAAGGTTCATATACAATACATCATCATTTAATACATTACATGTTCTCAACAACTGAAATACCATAAATCCTCCCATACATGTGGGATAAATACATAGTACAAATAATGTCTGAAATACAAGATGAATATCTAGTACAAGAATTATAGTGCCCACCCCGTTTCGGTCATCGTTGATGTCAAGTAAGTTGCTGGTAATATCATCTCGATGTGGTGATTTTATTTAATTTTAAAATTATGAAATAACATTAATAATATGCCGAGATTTGGTTAATAAAGTTAATTTAATTATAGGGTTACTTGCCTTATCTGGAATTAAATAAAGAATTTAATTATCTTTGGGAGTTGTTATTTAAAGTAACCAGATTGGTTGAGGAAAGGTAATTATCATTTAAAGATTAAAATTCAATTAATAAATTTAAAGGTGAGAAAATTTTAGAGATGATTAAATATTAAAATTTTACTTAAGTTTGAATGAAGGTAAAAACGAGAAAAGCTAGTAAAAGTTTGGTATCTAAGTATAAAGTTAATAATGTTATTATGGTAAGTAATGTGACGAAATAAGTTCTAATAAAATATTATTAATGTTTAAAATGAATTAAATAAACCAAACTCGAATATCATAATTAAGTAAATAAATAAATGAAATAAAATAAAATGAGAATTTATTATTACCTCTTTGTGAAATAATTAATAAGCACCCAAAGAAATATTATTGTTTCCGTTATGGGGAAGGTAAAGGGCATTCGGTGGTTGGGAATTCGTTCTTGATGGGTAACTAACCAAGAAAGAAAATAAGGGGGAAAAAATAAATAAATAAATAAATAAATAAAAAGGGAGGAGACGGTATCAGCTTGGACGGCTATGTCATGACGTAAAGGCCATTCTTTGCACAATGGTGCTTTCTGAATGTGTTTACAGAAACCTGCATCAAAGGTTGTCCGAATAGTTAATAAATTCAAGGCAGATTTTGGTGGCCAAATAATATCTTTGGAATCTGTTCAACCTTCTTTAGATCGTGTGCCTCACATGTTCTTACTTCTATCATTCAAACTTAATGTTTTTTATTGTAGAAATCAACATTATTGAATTTCTTTTAAAATGGGTTACAGTATTTCTCCTTTACATGCCTGATGGTTTTGGTTATAAAATGGCTTTGTTGTGCATATCTAGAGTCTGTAGGGTTTAAATTGCATCAATCACAACAACAGGACTTCCCATCATTTATTTTAGTTTGGTGTGATGTTCTAAGTTGAAATGAGAATCACAACATATACATGTTTTATTTTTGACCTAGTAAAATGCATCCTCAACCAAACATGGAACCGTAAGTGGAAGCTATCTCTCTTCTTTCTTCTTGCCAAAGCACGCTTTTGCTATGAAATTTATATACTTCATTTCATAATATATGTTGAAAGACTAAATAAACAATTCATTGCTTGGGCGAGCCACTGTGAGCATGTTGACGGATCTTCATAAATCTATATATAAAAAAAAAAGGCTGAAGATTTTTCCTGAGTCACCTTTGTAGTTCTCTCTACCTTTTCAAACTCCTTCAATGCTATGGATCACCTGTGGGATTTAATCATTTGTACTTCATGATTGATGTGCTTTGAATCCTTGGATCTAAAAGGGAAATTTCCTTAACATAATTATTGCGAGGGAGAGTCAATGTTGGCATATAGTTGGCATTAAAGCCGATTTCTTCAACCTTGCATATGTCTTCCTTGTGTAAGGAAGCGATCTGTTTCCTACCCAAAAAAAAATCTTGAACCGTTTTATGGCTGTCAATCCAACTGCGTCTTGGTATCCCTTTAAATTCCTCTATCCTTCTTGCTTTGTTTTGGCGCAGGCAGTTAGGAGGCTAGCCAAGGTTGTGTAATCAGGATTTGCACCTGCCAATTGCGTTTGCTTGAAATTTTCTTAAGTATTTTTATTAAATCCATTTTGTGCATATTTTGCAACCATAGCATTTCATGAGATCACATTGCTTAGAGGTGTGCTTCAAACAGAACACGCGCCCTGTCTATGCTTCCTTCATTCTGCTTTCATGTCTCCCAGAGCATTGGCAAGGTCCTCCAGCAGTAGTATCCACCATGACTGTCGCTTCACCATTTCTCCCTCATTGGAAATAACCTTTCTCTTCCCCAATTTAACGTATTGCAGCCTAAAAATAAGGAGCTTTTTAGCATTATTATTAAAAATGAAAATTACGGCTAAAATCCTTATGAGCACATTTAAGTTTGAAATGAAAATTGCGGCCAGGTTTCTTTTTAGGGGAACATTTAGGTTAACATATTGATAATTTTATAAGCTTCGCCTCCTCTTTTCAAGCATTGGATACCTAGTAGAAAATTCCAATGGACGCAATATTTTATCATATCTTTAATCAAAACTAATAACTTAGGAATGTCGTGAGATTAACTTTTGAAACGTGTTACCTTATGCAGAATGTGTCTCCACATATATGACTTAAAATACACTAAGAAAAGAAAATTTGTTCATTAATGCCCCTTCTCATAAGTCACGTATTTTCACCTCACCTTTCTTTTTCCCTCTAGTCTTGCGGATAACATTTGTGATTTGATAATAATACAAGTAAATGGCGATATTTCCAAATTCCAAAATTTACTTTCTAAATGGCTTCCCACATTTTTGAAACCGTAACCATCTCAAACTTGGAGGAAAGCTTGGTTCATGTTTCTTCTCTGATGCGATCAATGAGAAGATTGTTCAAGTGAAGAAATTGAGGACCAATGAGCAGATTATTTAATTCTTTTGGTTTGCGCAATGTTTCTAGCCCCTTGCCAGTTACCTCCGTTCAGTCGAAGCTGAGAGATTGGTTACAGCGCTTAGATGAGCTCCTTCATATAGTCAAGTAATCTAATTTTTTTTTAAAATCTCCCCGAAACCATAGGTATAACTATCACAGCTACAACGTTAGTGTAGTAAATTAAATAATCTCTCTGGTTCTGTGATAACCTGTCACAATGGCGCTTGAGCATGGTAAGGTGTATAGATTTGAACAACATTCCCGATTCCTTTGCCAGCCTGTCACATCTTTGTATGATAAACTAGAGGTCTTACTTATGGGTTAACACACTCAGCTGAAATAAGGTCATTGGACTGTTGTGTAATTTAGATAATAATAATGATTTGTAAGTTAGATAATAATAATAACGATACTTAAGTATTTTGGACTAGTAGTATCTATAGATATACGTAATGAATAAATTTAATAGTTGTGTTAAGTAAGCACTTGAAGAAGTTGAAGGTAAAAGATTTCAATTTGGCATGTTCTTCTTTCTATAATGGTAAAATTTGGTCTTTTGTAGTTAGTGTTTAGATAAAAGATGGTTATATTATTAGGGTGAAATGGATTAGAAAATATTATTGAAAAGAATCTTAAACTCTCTTTATTTAGATCGTATGGGCATATCCTTTTATATATGGTTTCTTTTCTTTATTCTTTTGAATGTCCTCTTTTAGGCTAGGAAATGTAAATTTAGATTTTCTTATTTATATTTTATATATGAGATAAAACATGAAGTTTAATTTATGGTTCTCTTTTAGTGAATAAAATAAATGAACAAATAGAAATTAGATTTTTTTAACATATATTATTATTTTCTTACAAGAATAATTATATTAAATAATGTATTCTACAATTTTTACTTATTTATTTATTTCTAAATAGTAAATTATTGTGGTGGAGAATAAAGACCCAGTAAAAAAAAATATATATATATATATATATTTAAAACACCAAGACATTCATACTGATCCATTTTGTTATCCAACAGTAAATTATGTTATTGTTAGTATTTGGGAGAGTATATATATATATATATATATAAGTATGTCAATCTTTTAATGTTTGTTGCAAACCCTATGGAAATTTACCATTGTTCCTTTGATAATCCTATCTTCATGTCAAATTGTTCATTTACTACGTAGGGGTTTTTCTTTTGTTTCTAAAGAATATAGAAGCCTAGAAATGTATTTAAGTTGGGAAATGATTTTTGCATAATTGAAAATTTGGTAAATATTCAATAGTTAGGTGGTGCGAAACGATATAGTTTCCTAATTGGAATATATTTGTTTTAATTTGTGTTTGGAAGAGTATAATTGTGATTAGTGTCTTATGGATTAAAAACATCAGATTATATCTTCATTGGCAATATTGTGATATCCTTAAAAGTTGGAAACGATTGATCTTTAAAATAATGTTCTTATTTGATTGCTTTGAGTTACTTCTTATTGAATGAATGGATATATTATTAGAATGTGTGGTTTTATGGATGCTTTCAATGTGACTTTTCCTGAGTTGATCTTTGAGTTGGAGATTTTCTCTCATTTTATTTATGTTGCTATTCGTTGGGAATCAGTATGTGTTCTTTTGTTCTTTACCTAAGTGGAAAATTGGTTAATGTTAACTTTGTCATGATTGATGGTTCTACTTGGTGAGTCAAATTGAAAAGTTCTTGAATTATGGGTATTCCGAGAGGAGAAAATAGAGGTTTCCCTTGGATTCTTGATTTAGTTCGTATCGAAGTTGTTGGTGTTGTTGAGTGGAGTTGTTGATCTTATTTTGATGTATTCTCTCATCATATTTGAATTGAAAATAGTTCTTCAAGGTTTTGATTTTATTGTTGTCAGATTTTCATGGGGAAACCCTAGTGTAACTTTTTGAGAATCTTCCAGAGGTTTATATTTATTGTTGGTTAATGTTCCTCCTTTTTATGTGCCTTGTTGTGGCAAGTGTTTTGGTTTCATGATTTGGAAGGGTTGTACATGAATCATTGAGATTTTGATTATGTATTTATGGCAAGATGGGTAATGCCTTGCATGCTTCTCTATTGTGATCTAATGTACTTGTTATGTTGTACAACCCTTGGATTTGGTTTTTATGTTTTGAGTGTCTAGAGTGAGAGTGGCTCTAAGTGGGTGGTCGGCGCACAAAGGGGCGCCAGGATAGCCCTCGTTAGAGTGAAATTAATAAGTGATAATTTAAATAATTAACTAGGGGTGGGTAGAATCACATTAAAAAAGATAATTGATGCCTCATCCGCCTTTAGTGCTATCACAGGCTAAAGGGGATTGAGAAGGCCGTGGTTGGCAAGATCGTTACTTTGTCTTCATGAAAGGTTAACGATTCCGCATGAGCAACCCTATGGAGCGCCTTTGAGATAGGTAGTCCGATAACCATAGATGGAGGTGGCTCCTATCCTCGAAAGTAGTCTAGATAATTCGTCAAGAGACTGAGGTGGCACCTTACGATAGTGGTAGTCTGGATAATCCATGTTAAGCCATGCGATGACACTCTCCTCTAACACTCCTTATTATGTTGCTTCTTTGGAAATCCTCTGGAAGTGGTTCTTTGTCTTGAATTGATGAAACTTAGTTATTTGGGATGATTTATGGTTTTACCCTATTTTATCTTTGATGTACTTTGTGGTCTTGTATGATCTCATTGATATTTGATTTATGACCTTGTACTCTTATGGTACTGTGATATGTTGTTATTGTATTGTGTCATTGCGATTCAGAATTGTGTTACGTTTATTAATACAGTTTGATTTGGAAGTGTTGTATGATCTTCCTTTGGATTACTTGTTTACTGGTCATTACTTTGAGTTATATGATGAGATTTATGACTCTTGGATGTGGTTGATTATGTCATTGTAATTTCTGAGTGTTATGATATTTTTGTATGACGTTGAGTCTTGTGGTTCTCTGTTGGATGTTCTTGGTTGAGGTCTCTTTCTTGTTAGCTCCTAGCACGGGGGGTGGGTCTTCGGACTCACATGGTCGGGTGGAACGTGTTAAGCACCCCATTGGGTCCCTAGTCGAGGATCGAGAGGTGCGGATTGGTGTTGTTGCAGCAACTTCAGAGTTGTATCTATCTTGGAGCCAGTTTGATACTGTGTATTCATCTATTCTTTTGTATCAGGATTCTTGTTGTATGGTTTCCATTTATGTTTGGAAACACTTTTACATCATTGTATTTTTTGAACATTGTACTGTAATGAAATGTTAAACTTGGAGTGGATATTGACCATGGTAGTTGTTATTCAATGTGTTATGTTAATCATGCATATGTTGTATTTATGTGTAGATGGCTTCTTATCAATGAATTTTTCATGTATGTGTTATATTTATTGTTTAATGATTATATCTTTGGATTTTATTCTTTATTGATGTTGTATGGATCTAAGTCGCGTAATGACTCTTCGTGTACCCCAAGGGATGTATGTGTTAATGAATCTATTTAATTGAAATTCATGTTATGATTTAATGTGTATTACATGTATGTTATGTTTATTTAAAAAAAAAAATTGCGGTATTTATTGTGTTGTTGTCCTTTGGGGTTCGCGACGCGGGCGTTACAACATTGGTATCGTGAGCATAGGTTCATACACCGGCACTATGTGTGCTCACTATGTAACAACCTTGGGCAGACCGTGTGTCTTGAGTTTCACTTTTCTTTTGTCATTGTTGTGGACCTGAGTTTCTTCTGTTAACCAGTGTCGGGTCGATGGTGCAGGAAACGATTGAAAGGATAGGACCCGCGGTGTAGTCGCAATGATATCCTTTCTGTCGGGGATGCTCTATGGACCCTTGAGTTTTAGTGTGATGTGTTTCTTGGTGATGTGTTTTATGTGTGTGAATATGTCAAGTGTGTGTGAAATCTGCAATTTTGTTGTCTTTGAGTGATGAATTATGTTTTCTTGAATCTGTGAAGGTGTAAAATTTTGCCTTTTTGTTGAAATTGATGTGAGATTTGGTGTGGAATAATGGTTAATGTGGAGTTCTTTGGGTGAAAATTATGAGTTTTAACAAAAATATGAGGTTTGGTGGATAATTATTCTATGATTTTTAGCAGAATATAGTATCTTGAGGTTAAAATGCAACTTGAATTATTGGTACTAATGTGCAATGTTCTATGTTAGCTTTTGATTTACAGGAACTTGGCTTCAGAAAGCATAGTGACGAAGGTAATGTAATTGTAATATGTAGGTATAGGTACTTATAATGTCAAGTAGTAATTCATTGTGATATAGTAGATGGATTAGGTTTATGGTTAGCATCCTTATGAGAATATTGTTTAACTAGTAAGAAGCAAACTATTTACGAGTTATTAGAATTGTTTTGACTATTATGTGTGGTTAGTGGGAGGGACAGTGTGGTATCACTCGCTCGCGAGTGCCCTACTATGCTGGGATTTCCCTCTCACGATGCATTTGTGATATATATGTATCGTGCACAACGTTTGTTTTCATGCAAGATTGCAGGAATTAAGTCTCGATTCCACCTGCATTGTCAGGACTGGGCGAGCATCATAAACACCCAATGGGCTTGACGTTGAACATAGGAGCTGACAAGAAAGTTTCCTCGACTTAGTTGTCCACTCCGTCCTAGTGTTTGGAAAATTGGTCTGGTTGCTACCCCGTCGCCACTTTTGTTTTGGTATCAATTCCTTATTGTTGGTTTGTTAATTTTCGTTGCTTACTTGATGATGTTTAATTGATGATTTGACTTGTGGTATTGATGTGCTTATGTTTGTTAATATTATTGTTAGTTTATGGTTTGTGCTTGAGCTCAACTTCCAGGAGTAAGTTGAAGCCTAGGGGGGAGGATGTAGTGCCCACCCCGTTTCGGTCATCGTTGATGTCAAGTAAGTTGTGGGTAATATCATGTCGATGTGGTGATTTTATTTAATTTTAAAGTTATGAAATAACATTAATAATATGCTGAGATTTGGTTAATAAAGTTAATTTAATTATAGGGTTACTTGCCTTATCTGGAATTAAATAAAGAATTTAATTATCTTTGGGAGTTGTTATTTAAAGTAATCAGAATGGATGAGGAAAGGTAATTATCATTTAAAGATTAAATTCAATTAATAAATTTAAAGGTGAGAAAATTTTAGAGACGATTAAATATTAAAATTTTACTTAAGTTTGAATGAAGGTAAAAACAAGAAAGGCTAGTAAAAATTTGGTATCTAAGTATAAGGGATAAGTTAATAATGTTATTATGGTAAGTAATGTGACGAAATAAATTTTAATAAAATATTATTAATGTTTAAAATG
>VDFB02039942.1:0-23152 GCA_007258455.2 Sequoia sempervirens | reverse complement strand
AGAACATCTCTCTTGAAGGACCTTTCCCGTGAACCTCTCCGTATCGCGTAAAGTCTTGAAGTAACCGGGATGTCTTGCTGTGGGAATATCATGAAAGGCCCTCATAACCATGTTCTTCACCTCAGAACCGGGAATCAGAAATATCCTGTGCTTGTAAATGATCAAATCATTTACAAGTGTGTACCTGGTATCTACTGCTGATCCCTCGACAATGCTGGAGGCCCAACTGTCCTTGGCATACTCTGCCACTATCAAATGCCTCCAATCCTCTGCAATCTGAACCATAGTGCCCAAGTACGGTCTCCGTGATAATGCATCTGCCACTACGTTCTGAGTACCTTTGATATATGAAATATCAAAGTCATAAGCCTGCAGCTTGCTGACCCACTTCTGCTATCTGTCGTTGAGATCTCGCTGCCCTAAAAAGTGTCTAAGACTGTTGTGATCAGTCTTGATGCAAAACTTGCTGCCAACAAGATATTGCCTGAATTTAGCTAAGGCATGCATAATCGCGAGCATCTCTTTGTCGTATATGCTATACAACCTCTCGGGTCCTCTGAGCTTGCGGCTCTCATAAACTATAGGGTGCTTGTCCTGCATCAGCACCGCACCAATGCCCTCACCTGATGCATCACATTGAAGCTCAAACGGCTTCGTAAAGTCCGGTAGTGCCAAAACAGGGCAAGTGGTCATCAACTCCTTGAACTTCTCAAAACACTCCTGTGCTTCGGAAGTCCAAACAAACGCGCCCTTCTTCATCAAATCTGTCATCGGGGCTGCATGTCGTGAATAACCATTCACGAACCTATGGTAGAATCCACACAAACCGAGAAACCCTCTCAATTGTGTCAGGTTTGCCGGTGTGGGCCAATCAACAATGGCCGGATCTTTAGGGATCCATCGCACTCCATCGCGGAAATAATATGACCAAGGTACAGCAATTCGGTCATCCCCAAGTGGCAGTTCGCCGTCTAGGACTCCCTCTCAAGATGCTCAATACAGGTCTCCAAATGGGCGGAGGTGCTCACCTTAAGTCAGTATGTCGAATGTCATCGAAGAAACCAGCACAAACCTCCTCGGCGAGGAATGAAATACCACTGTTCATAGTGGTGAAGGTAGATTAGTGAGCCCAAATGGCATCACCACGAACTTCGGTTGCACAATGACATCTGAAAGCTGTCTTCTCTATGTCCTGCTCACGGACTCTAATCTGATGATAACCCGACCGTAAATCAATCTTCGTAAAATAACATGCCCCATGAAGCTCATCAATCAACTCATCTATCCTCGGTATCGGGTATCTGTTTTTAATCGTCCTCTTATTCAGGACCCTGTAATCAATGCACATGCGCAACGTTCCATCCTTCTTCTTCACCAATACAACAGAAGAAGCGAACGGCGACTTGCTAGGTCTAATGTGACCCATAGCCAATAACTCATTGATGGTCTTCTCAATCTCATACTTCAATCTTTTCGGATGCCTGTAAGGAGTTATCATGACGGGTTTTGCACCCTCCTCGAGCTCAATGATGTGCTCTATCCCTCTATCTGGAGGTCTACCTGGCGGAATATCACTGAACACCTTATCATGCTTGATTCTGATCTTTTGAATGTCCGGATGATACTCTGTCTTTTGCTGTCCCTCCTGTAAAGGTGCTAAATGACACTCGGCGGCCCACTCTACCATGTCATGACGCATGAGCCGCTCCATTCGGCGAAAGGAAATTGTTTTAAGGTCGCTGTCCCGTATTGCCTTAAGAATGTGAGTCTTCCCGTCGACCTCAAAACGTATCTCCATATCCTTGAGTCGAAGTGTGACCTCCTCCAAAGAGTGTAACCACTTCATTCCCAATACTAAATCAATGTCTCCCATATTGACAACATAATAATCTGCCTTGAACTCATAGTTGTTCAAGCGTAATGGAAGATCTCTAATCATGCGTTCGCATCTCAAAGTGTACCCGTCTGCCACTTTGACTCGGATGCCCTCAAACTCCTGCGTAATGAGCCTGGTTTCTCCAGCGAACCTGGCATCAATAAAATTATGTGTATCCAATAGAATTAATGACCCTCGACCTGCTAATACACCCGCGGGCGAAGAACCCTCTGGCGAGATGCTAAAGGCAATGCGCCTCTCACGTATCTATTTCGGGTTTCTACGCCGCTCTATATAAAGGTCTGCGTCACGCCACCACTCATCTGAATGCTCAGGCTGCTCTGAATTTTCTGATTGAGTCTTCATAGTATGCCCACATAACCCGATTCGCCTTGCCCTTAGGTCTTAGAGGGCAATCGTGATTGGCATCATACGGTCCCTTGCAGTAAAAGCATAACTTTTTCCTGCGAAGGTCATTCAGGGCCTCACGATCCAAGGGTGGGAAGGCTGATTTACCCTTCGAATCGTTTCTATAATCTGATTTGTTTTTGTTATAATCAGATTTGTCATTGTTTTTATTAAAGCCCTTGTTGTCTCGGAACGATGAAGAGCCTCTGGAGTTAAATTTATTTGCCGGGGCTGCGAACTCCATGTTACGTGCCTTCCTCATCGCCTCCTATAATGATGGAGGATCAAAGGCTTTTATCCAGCCTTTAAGTGGTTCTGTCAAACCCTCCATAAAGAGAACTACCAACCGCCTCTCAGATATGCTCGGAACCATGACGGAAAGTCTCTGAAAGTCGCTGATGTAAGTCTCGAGACTGCCACTCTGCCTCAACTGTGCCAAATCTCTGAAGTAAGTCTCCGGATCCTTCCTATCAAGTCTCTCAACCAACCTGTCTACGAACTCCTGATATGAAGTGATCCTATCATGATGTAGCGTCACCATACCGTGATGCCACCAGTCATATGCTACTCCCTCGAGGTGCGGTGTAGCGTAACGGATAGCGTCTCTCTCAGCCATCGGACGCAAGGTAAGGAATGTATCAAGCTTGCTAATCCAAGCTTGGGCTGTCATCTTCCCACTGCCATCAAACATTACCAGATTCAACCTGTTAGTTGCATGTTTGAGGTCATTATTATGCTGTCGGGGTCTCCAATCCTGACGAGCCCTATTGTGTTCACGCCTCTGTGTGATAAAACGGTCAAAAGTGATCCGTTCTCTGACTGCAGGAGGTATCAACTCCCACTCCTCGTTTGCTGCCATAAGGTTATCAGCAAACAAATCATCTCGATCCTCCTCTGGCATAGCCTCATCGGGCTCCTGTCTCGTGAACGTAGGCCTTGTAGGCCTATCAGCTGTCCGTGACACTGTCCTAGGTGCTCTCCGTGACCCAGCATCACTCCTGTCATCGTCACGATGTGGTGGCGGTCTCCTCGAAGTCCCTAATCTCTGCAGTGCCTGTGCCACCTGCTGTAATACATCATCAGATCGACGTTGTCCTGCACGAAGATCTCTGAGTGTGAGTAAGACCTCAGCATCATCCTGATCTCGGTTGTTATGAGGGATATCTGTCCGAGGTATATCTGTTCTCTCAGCCCTATCATTCCTGTCAGCCATGATTTCCGGCTGCCTGCTCAAACTGCGTTGCCTTTCAAGCAAGGCACGTCTGCGAGTGTAGTACCTGTATGTATCAATTTCCTCTGGTTGCATGTGATGGCCAAACCCTAGGATGGCAGAATCAAGCTCTGATACCACTGTAGAAACCCTAGGTTTCCCCCTGTTACTGTTCTGACTGATATTTTTAGGTTTTCTGACGTTTTCTGAAGTTTTGTGATTTTTTTGCAATTTTTGTGTTTTCAATGCATTTAATGACAGTACGGCTTTGACAGAAATTTAACATAAATTCAATAAAAATGCTAAGTCTTCAATTTGCTTGAGAAAATACAATGATAATGAAGGCGTATCCTTTATTAATCCAATGATTCCATATAACAAAGATCTAACAACATGCAAGATAAAATATTGATTTTTATTATGAAAAGAACCTGTTATCTGCTGGTATGGCTGAAGGTACAAAACAGTACGGCAGAAATAAATGCTCTCCTTCTCCTGCTATCTGATGATCACATATAACTCCAGCACTGAGGGCGCCAATTTTGATGCAACTGTGAAGCAAGAATAGTAGGCGTTTTTCCCAATATGAATGATCACGTGTTTCTGCACAGGTACGGCCTGACAAGAAGGTACGGCCTGTCAGAAATCTGATTTAATTTGTACGGCTTCCTCTCAAATGATGTCAAAGGCTCTGTGGATGATGCGCCAAGAAGAATAGATGAACTCTGGTACCAAACAACTGAAGAAAAATCTGAAGATGGTGAATCTACTGAAGCTCTGTAGTTTTCTCTGAGTAAGAAAACCTCTGTAGGCAATAAATCAAGTGATATTGCACACTCTCTGAATTGCTTTCCGCTGGAGATGGCTCGTTCTCCAAGGAATCGAACGTGAAACCCTAAGTCTCAGGCTCAAACCAAAAATTGATCAATATCAAACTCAATAATCTCATAATGCACAAATCCCAATGCAAAATCCTCAAATACACTGAAAAGTGCGATTCCCTTGAAAATAGGGTTTTAATTAATATTTGACTTTTAATTACCTTATTTCTCCATAGTTCTCTGTCAAATATTTAAGTCATATTTTAAATGTTAAACTGGCCCCTTTTTTCATGATGGCGCACCCCTCAAGGAATTCACTTAAGTTATAATATTAAATTATAACTTTATATTATAAACATTAATTAATTAATATTTAATCAATACGATCAAATATTAATATCTCCCTTTGTTTCTAACCCGATACTGATCCGTCTGATGCTACAGACTCTGGCGAATCCTAATGCCGCCACAGCCTAACTACTAAAAATAGCAGTGGTCCCACATGCCGCCAAGAACTGCTAAAAATAGCAATTCTGCAAATATCCTCCGATCGAGCCAGAACGAAAGACAACTGATCAATCCCTGCTGACTGAAGCTGAGCCAAGCTCCGAAGTGACCCCCTATCCAGTCCATCAGCCTACGAGGGTCGTGTGATAGGCCAATCCTGTCCTCTGAGAGATGTCACTGAGAAGGGGACATGACAATTTCCAAACTCCAGGATTAATAATATATCAAAATATATATATACACCAATATTCAATACAAAAGGCTACAGGCAGGACCCATACATCTTCAATTGAAACTAACCTCAAACATATCCTTGTGAACCATGTAGAATGTATGTGGCTGACTTGGCATATTTACCATGGTGGAGAAGAAGACAAAAGATGGCATAAAGATTCCTCACGCTGTCTGGCTCTATTAATCCTTGAATTTCTTATATGAGTCGTTGTCTGATTATCACCTCCCTTTTATATGCAATGGGCATTTAATAGGCGGCACTAAAGGAAATCATCCCTTTGTAAATGATATTGAACCCTCCACTAGTCGTGATTTCCAAACTCCAGGATTAATAATATATCAAAATATATATATACACCAATATTCAATACAAAAGGCTACACTCAACCAAACCCACAATGTTGGAATTAATAATATAAAATTGGTTGACAACTATGCATGAGAGTGGCAGTTCAGAAAAAGCAATGACACATAATAATATAATACCAAGAACTCATTGACCACCTTTTTATGTGCACTCGTTCAATACATATGAACCAACAATGAAATACTTGCATCGATATCAAATACAAATTGCCTAGTGAGTATTCTTCATCGAACAACACATATATAAATACTTCTAATTAAATATCAATATCCAGTATGAATCACCTTACTCGCCTAGAATGGAAGAACAATATATTCGATCAGCAATAGATAATAATCCTTTGAATGCACATGTATCTACAATATCTGAATAAATCAATAACTCTTGCAATTTCATCTCCAAAGAAGACTCACGAAATTGCCAATCCCACAGCATAGGGTGGAATCATTTCACCACGGAAACCCTAAAACCTCAAGCCCGAAAGCTTTCAGGAAAATAAATGAATAATACTCCAATGATGATTAATTCATTCCCAAATCACCTTTTTTGTAGCCTCCCATGAAATAACTGTTCAATTATTTGAATATTTGAATAATTAACCTTGGGAGGGAAAATAGTGATTTTATAAATATTTAGGTCCAACTTTACACACTTTATTATAATTTAATTAATTAATAATATTCGTAATATTTTCTTGTGAGGAATAAAATTAATTAATTAATAAATAATTCCCTTGATTTAATTATTAGCTTACAGGAACTGATAAGCCAATAATTTATCCGGACCATCAATTGGAAGCGGACATTACAGTCCTCCCTTCCCAAAATTGCTTGCCCACAAGCAATTTCAACCCTGTAACCTGCAAAATACTGTCAAGTGACAAGTATCTTCATCCAATCAAGTACTCTATGATCACTTTACGCCTCAACCTGTGACTGCATCTCTCCAAGAGAACATGATGAATGTTATGTGAAGTGAGCTTTGATGACCAACCATAGTAACGAGACTCGGACTCGGCGAGGGTGACTCGGCGTACGACTCAGCAACTCGGGACTCGGACTCGACGCAGACACGGCAAAATGAAAAAAATTTGAGAAAACCCTAGAAATTTAGAGATTTTTAAGGATTTAAAACTTGTTTCAAGCACCCTTTATTGAATACAACACAAATAAAAGCAAATTTGATCACATGCACAAGTATACAACGATCACATAAGTATAAAGTACACAAATTGTAGTTGCGCTGCTGAAGGAAATAGCATACTTAGATATATAAAATTAGTCAAATGTATACAAAACTCATGGAATATGAAATCCATGACATCAAATGTTCCATATAAATATGAAATATCAAAAGTAAAACAATAGCTATAAGTCTATGACTCTATGCCCCATGGCATAGTGGAGCCAGCATCCTTCCTACGAAGGCGTCTAAGGGTCCTGGATGATGTTGCAGCTGCAGCCATAGTCTCTGCCTGTGTCTAACTCTCCATGCCACTCTCACCGATAGCAGCTATGTCTCCTCGTGCTCTAGCCTCCTCCTCAGCCATGGCTACAACCTCGGCCTCTCTCTCTACCTGGTCCACCCAATCAAGGTCCTCGTCACTAAAGACTGCATCTGTAGCCTCAGTGATCCACTCAGACTGTGGATCAACCTCCTCTAGACTGATCGAGGTTTTTTCGTGGTCAAAAAGCTTCCTGTATCTGAGCCGAAGGTTGTAATGAACATATACCAAGTCATTCATCCTCTCCACTATCAATCTATTGTTCTTCTTGGAGTGTATGTGCTCAAACATACTCCAATTGCGCTCACAACCAGATGAACTGCATGGCTGGCTCAATATACGAATGGCAATATTTTGCAAGATCGGTGTATCAGAACCAAACATATGCCACCAGCTATCTGAGATGAGAAAAAGAAACAAAATCAATCTCATTTCAAGTTTCAAGTTCAAGTTCAACATTTCATAATAAATTATAATATAAAAAGATGAAAATTATGCCCTTAAATATATTTTTACCTGGCAGTAATGTTGTCCTATTATCTTTGCACATTTGACGTGCAAAGAAGTCTCCTTGTGCCTTAGTGAAGGCATCTATCTCCTGCACCATCTGTGTAGTAACAGTAGGCAACATCCGCTCTATCGTCATGTAGAGCCCACTAAGAATTTCTCTATCTGCACGGAGATCACGGCAGAATTGGAAGGTCGGATTTAGGAAACATGCGGCTGCATGGATGGGCCTATGAAGTTGGTTTTGCCATCTCCCATCAATGATATCCCAAATGGGACGATACTTCTCCTCAACTCCACCATAGACTAATCTAATGGCCTCTTTGGCCCTATCCATGCCCTCATATATCTAGCCCATTGTGGGCTTCTCCCCATCTGCAACTCGTAGGAGAACTAGCAAGGGCTCAATAAACTGCAAAGTGCAAACATGTTTCACAAATAAGTGTGAACGAAAATAAACAAATAAAAGTAAGATATGACTAAAAATTAAAACATAATAAAGAATTAAATTTTACCTTCACAATCTCGTCCATTGGTGTCCAAAACCCTTGCTCATCAAAATGCAATCAGCCACAAGCAATCCTGCAGTGCTTGTAGAAAAGGATGAGGAAGACCACTCCTCACTAGTAAACATGCGCCTTAAAGCTGCCTTGACCGAATCAAGGATTGCATCATGATAAAATTTGTTGCAAACCTAGTGATGCCAGGACGAGACAACTCCCTCAACCCGTGTATTGCCTTATAAGGTTAAGCACCCATGTGTGATTGTATACAAATTTGCATATGTTTTTTGCTGCATCCACACATGTTTTGATCCATGGGAGCTTGCCAAGATCCTCCAACATGAGGTCAATGCAATGGGCGGCACATGGAGTCCAAAATATAGTAGGGTGCCTCTCCATCAATAATCTACTAGCAACAACATAATTTGTTGCATTATCTCATCACCACTTGCACTACATTCTCTTCCCCACATCAGCTATCACCTCCTCTATAGCCTCACACAGGTATGTGGCATTTTTGAATTGGGCAGAAGCATCAATGGACTTCATGAAGATGGTGTCACCTGAAAAAATAAGCAAAACCAATTATTCAATAAATTAAAAAACATAAATCAGCCATATTAAATTATTAATCACTAAATCAAATTCAAACTTCAATGCATTGACGGAAGTACAATTACCTCCGGAGGAAACTAGGAAATTAAGCAGCGTCCTATTTCTCCTATCGGTCCAACCATCAGTCATGATGGTGCAACCAATCATCCTCCACTACTTGCGTTGCTCCTCTAATTGTGCTTTCACATCTGCCACCTTTTGAGTCAAAAGTGGGCCCTTTAATTCATCTTCATTAGGGGCTTTGAACCCCGCCCCACATATGGTTATGGCATCAACCATGTTTTGCTAGAAAGGAGACCTAAAACATGTCATAAATAAATTAATAAGTTACATAAGTATTGTAAAATGAAAAGTTTTAAGTTTTTAACTTTAAATTAGAATTTGATAATGAGATACATCTAGATTCTAAAATTTAAATATAAATTTTAAAACAATTAAACGAAAAAGAATTACCTAGCTACATGGAAGGGAATGGTGCAGTAGTACCAAAAGTCTGCAATTGTCTTTTTTGTTGCATTATGTGCATCCTTGTTCCAACCCATGCTCTCAAGCGACGGTTGGGAACCAAGAGTAATGCGTGGTACAAAATATGAGTCCACCTTAGATTTATGAACTCTAGGGCCAATGCTAATACTGCCACTACCACTAGTAGTAGCAGCGCCACCAACACTAGGAGTACACATAGGCATAGCTGATGCAGAAACAAAAGCACTAGCACAAGCACTAGCACTAGGACGGTATGGAGGCATGGAAGAAGCATCTCCAACAGCACCAAGCCCCTGTCCAACTCCAACACTTACCAACTCCTGCTTTTGTTTCTTTTTCATTTCTTTTTGCATTTCAAAAGTTTCTAATTGCACCTGCACTTCACGAACAACCTCGGGAGGTGCTCTAGTGCAACCCACTACATCATGGGCGGGTATGCGTGCAAGATGGTATTCTAATCTATTTATGCCTCCATGATATATTGTTTTGCAGTAGTTACATTTTGCATCTCCTCTTTTCATTCCGGGAAAGATTTCAGCATTTTTCCAAGCAGGGTCTTTTTTGAATGGGGTTTGAGACATTGTGAAAATAATAATATGGTTTGATTTGCAAATGAATGTGGCTGCAAAAGTAGGGTTTCTAAAATTATTTAAGTTGCAAGTAGGATTTGTAAAAAAAATATGCAAACTCAAAAAAACAATGATTTTACAAATTACAATGAATTATTTGTTAAAAAAACACAAAAAAAATCAATTAAAATCAAACTTACCTCTTAGATTTGGCTTGGAATGCAATGCAAACTCCTCCCAATCACTGGTAATGAGCTCTCAATGCAGCTCCTTGCTGGTATGAAGCTCCCCAAATGATATATGACCCTGGATTTGTCTTCAACAGCTTGTTGGTTGCCCTCTCTTCTCCTTTTTTTCTTCACAACTCTCTCTTCTCCTCCTATTTTGCCAAATGAATGAAATGAGGTTGCTTTTAGGGCTAAAGAGATAATATAAGTCAAAAAAAATATAAAAAAACTTAAAGTTTCTATTTTTTTTTGGCATTTTTGGCCTTGGCTGAGTCGACCGCGTCCAGGGGTCGGGACTCTCCTGGACGCCACGCGTCCGGCGCGTCTGGCGTGTCCAGCCTGGACACGGCCAGGGCTGCGCGAAGCGCGACTCACCGCGTTCGGGCGCTTTTGGGCGAGTCTCGGGACTATGTGACCAACTATAAACCACGACTAGCCTAACATACACGAATTTAATCCAGCACCATTTCCTAAATTTTAAAATGCTACTCCCTTTCCATGTATTTTGCCTGAGTAGTTGTAGGAACAAAGACACATCACCCTCAACCACCAATACCAACAACACCTCACCTCCAAAGGCTCCACGTCCAGGAGTGCTAAGTCTATCAAAGACAAGACACTAAACAAAACCAAAGCCCTGAAGAGAGTCATGTCTATCAACAAGTGATGCTTGCTATGATCCCTGAAGCATGACCACCCATACCAAGTCTTCTTCTGCTCCACTCTAATACAATAATTACCACACCTAGAGTTGTGAAGTAACTAATTGTGATGCTTGTGGAGTAGTGTACCAATTACAACAATCCCTAGATCCCAAATCATCACACCCTCACACCCACTGAAAATGAAATAATGGATGTCTCTCGTAGTGTCAACATCATCAACTATCCACCCCATGTTGAATGATTTCCTATGGATGTGAAAAACACACATCATAGGTGCATAAACAAACATACCAACCCCTACTAGGCTGCTGATATAAATCAGAACAGCACCAAGCAAACTGAAAATCATATCTATGGTAGTGCCAAAGGTATCTCCTGTAAAGTGCCCTGCTAATTATGACTGAAATTTTCTGATTTCAGGCCTTGTTTGTCTATCAAACATCTGCCCTAGATGTCACTTTGACTGATATAATTTTCTGTTTATGACTTCCCCTTAAAACGGACTGTTTTGGTGTCTCATTTGTTTGATTTAAAGGGAGCTCGTACTTTCACACAGTGGCAAATATTATAATACCATTGTAAGTTCCTGATCTATGGTTTGTATTTTTCTGTCCTGTTTTGGATTTGCCTTTGATCTGATGTCTTCTCTTCTTGTTTCAAATAAAGGTAATTTATGCATGCATATAAAGGTATTTAATGATTTTTCACATATGAAGAATACGATGTCCATGCAACAAGTTTTCCACAACTATCTAAATCTGACATACACCAAATAGATACTAAAGGGACTACTGATAACATGCACGCAGCAGACTGGTAATCCTATTTAGAGTGGAAATAAGACTAAGATGTAAGAACAGCAACAGGATTATTCAATAAGCCTCCATACCCAGCTGTTAATGCAGAAATTAACATGATTTTTTCTGAAGTAATTAACCAGGTTTCACCCACAGTTTATTATTGACCTTCAGTTAGAACATTTGCAAGAGATACATTTTTTCTTTACATCATACTTAACACTTTTCCAAAACTCAAACTCAGCTTAAGTAGTTCCAGATTATCACATACTCAGAGAGGCACCCTACTCAACAAGCATAATGCTGATGAATCTCATAGAACTCGTGGCTACTAGAATAAGACTCAACCAGCAATTTCTAAACTCCTATCCTTGCATAAGTTACTAACAAGCACACACAGTTCTGGAATTTCATGAATGAAGTAACTCAGACCTGGGAAGGATTATTTATCTTGATATGCCGCCCAGACTACTGCCAAATCCGTGTATCAGCTACTGGCATTCGCGTCTTGCACTGTGCCTTCGATTCTCACAAAAAATCGGGGTCTCCTTAAGTTGTAATGTTGGCTGTAGGTGCGCCTAGGGTTCCTTACTGAATAACGCCTTCCTTAGTTTCAGATTCTTTCAAAAATCGTTTCCAGAAAACCCGCAGCCACTAGGGAGCAATATCACGAAAATGTTAAACACAAATCCACGCAGCTAGGTTAGATATTACACTGACGAAACTGGGTCATAAGTCTGAAACTCGCCATCAAAGCCCTCGAGCTCTTCACGTCAAGGAGGAAGTGATAATCTTCCAAAAGTTCAAAAGTGCCTTAAAAAAAAAGAGCTTTCTCCATATATTTCCTTCAAGCTCGAAAAGTGACTAATTTCTTTTTCTTTTTATTTGCTCTTTCAAAAATATAAAGTGACTTCTGTATAGTTTAATTAATGAAATATTTCCCTTAGTCACTTAGTCAATTTTCATAGTCACTTTACAAAAATAATTTAATTAATTACTTAATATTACCTTAGAGATTAATTTTGAACTTAGGCAATAATTAAGCAATTAAATAAATGACTCCCTGTTTCACCAATTGCCTTTGGGAGTTAAAAAGGCAACGAGGCCTATTGAGTGGCTAGCTGGAAGGAGACATTACAGTCCTCCCTTCCCGAAATTGCTTGTCCTCAAGCAATTGCAGACTCCGGTGCTGAAGAATCTGCTCATTCTCCCATGTGGCATCCTCGGCTGGCAAATCCCTCCATCTCACCAAGTATTCCTTAACCACCCTGTTCCTCAATCTCCTCTCTCGAGTGTCTACAATCTCCTCAGGGACTAGGACCAAGTGTCCCTCCTCATCCAGTGGTGGGAGCTCTGAAGAAGAACTAACATGTTGACCCAGTGCCTTCTTGAGGCACGAAACATGAAATACATTATGAATCTTGCTGCTCTCAGGCAGCTCCAACTCATATGCCACTTCTCCAATCCTCCTGATAATCCTGTAAGGTCCATAGAATCTGGGCTTGAGCTTCTCGGCTCCACTCTTCTTAAGAGAAGACTGTCTATAGGGCTGTAAACGAAGGTATACCAAATCACCAACCTCAAAACTGCGCTCCACCCTGTGTCTGTCGGCATATGTCTTTTGCTGATTTTGTGCCACTTGTAGGTTATCCTTGAGTGCCCTCAAGATATCCTGACTCTCTTGAATCCAATCCTTGGCTTTGGGAGCCCTGCTCTCACCAAAAGCCATCTCCGTGAATGAAGGTGCATCATAACCATACAAGGCTCTAAAAGGACTCATCCCAATGGACATATAATGAGTGGTATTATAACAATACTCCCCCAAGTGCAACCACTTAATCCACGCCCGCTGCTATCCTGCAATGTAGTTGTGCAAGTACCCCTCAATCAATTTGTTTACAATTTATGTCTGTCCATATGTCTGAGGGTGATAACTCGTGCTCAGAGTCAACTCAGTGCCCGCCAACCTAAACAACTCCTGCCAGAATGCACTCATGAATCTACTATCCCTGTCACTGACTATGTTCCTGGGTAGCCCATGCAATCTAAAGATCTCCCTGAAAAATAACTCAGCCACTTGTGGTGCCCTGTACTCAATCGGAATAGCAAAGAAGTGAGCGTACTTCGTCAATCGATCCACCACCACATAAATACTATCTCTCCCATGTACCTTAGGTAGACCCGTGATGAAGTCCATAGAAATGCTCTCCCATTTCTGCTCTGGGATAGGCAATGGTTGTAGTAATCTGGCTGGATGCGTATGCTTTGACTTGTTCTGCTGACAAGTCACACACTCCCTAACATGTCTCAATACATCATCCTTGAGGCCCTTCCAAGAGAACCTCTCTCTGACCTGCCTGTAAGTTTTGAAATAGCCCTGATGGCCTGCTAAGGGAGTGTCATGAGAAGCCTGCAATATTTTCTCCTTCAATCTAGACTCTGGCACCAAGTAAATCCTATCCTTGTAGTAAATCACATTGTCCACCACTCAGTACCTATCATCCCGAATCAACCCATCCATCAACTCACAAGCAAACTTATTCTTGGAGTACTCTACTAACAAGAGGGATTTCCAGTCTACGGAAATCTCTAAAAGTGAGCAAGCTGAAGGTCTCCTGGAGAGGGCGTCTACCACAACATTCTTTTTTCCCTTCACATACTCGATATCAAAGTCATATGCCTGTATCCTGCTAACCCATTTTTGCTGCCTCTCATTCAAATCCCTCTGCTCCAAGAAGTATCTAAGACTGTTGTGGTCGGTCCTCACCACAAACTTCCCTCCAACTAAGTACTGTCTGAATTTCGCCAAGGCATGCATAATGGCGAGCATCTCCTTATCATAGATGGAGTATAGTCTCTCTGGTCCCCTCAACTTACGACTCTCAAAAGCTATGGGGTGTCTATTTTGCATCAACACCACTCCTATGCCCTCACCTGAGGCATCACACTCCAAAACAAACGGCTGTGTGAAATCGGGAAGCGCCAATATTGGGCAACTACTCATCACCTGCTTGAGCTTATCAAAAGCTCGTTGTGCATCCTCTGACCAACTAAATGCACCTTTCTTTGTCAAATCTGTCAAAGGTGCTCCCAACTGTGAAAATCCCCTCACAAACCGCCTATAGTAATTGCACAATCTAAAGAAGCCTCGTAACTCTGTGAGTGTCCTAGGTGGTGGCCAATCAAGTATCGCCTGTATCTTCTCCTGATGGACCTGTACTCCCTCTGCACTAATCACATGCCCCAAATATAATATCTCTCTAAGGCCAAATTCGCATTTTGAAGCCTTAGCGTAGAGTGACTGCTCCTCCATGATACTCAAGACCTTGTCAAGATGTCTCAAGTGCTCCTCCCAAGTCCGACTATAAATGAGTAAGTCATCAAAGAACACCAATAAGAATTTACGCAACTGCTTATTGAATATATGATTCATGCAGGACTAAAATGTGGCAGGTGCGTTTGTCAAACCAAATGGCATGACCAAGAACTCATAGTGCCCATAATGACAACGAAATGTTTTGTGTATGTCCTGTTCCCTGACCCTTATCTAATGATACCCTAAATGAAGATCAATCTTCGAAAAATACACTGCCCCATGAAGTTCATCCAACAACTCATCTATCCTGGGTATAGGGTACCTATTCTTGATGGTTTTCTTATTAAGAGCCCGGTAATCAATGCACATCCGCATGGTTCCATCCTTCTTCTTCACCAAGACCACAGAAGAAGCGAATGGACTGGAGCTCGGTCTAATGTGTCCCATCTCAAGCAATTCTTTGATTGCTTTCTCGATCTCATCCTTGAATTTCTTAGGATGACGATAGGGGGTAGTGATCACTGGTTTGGCCCCCTCCTCTAGCTCAATGGTATGCTCAAAACCACGATTAGGTGGTCTCCCTGGAGGTATCTCTCTAAAAACCCTATCATGTTTACCCAACAGCTCCTGAATGTCAACATGATATGGCTGCCCTGAATCTGAAGACTCTTTGGTGGTGATCAAACACTCTGCTGCCCAAGCTATGTCATCATGCCGAAAAATGCTCTCCATGCGTCTAACAGACACAACCTTGGCTGATCCATTAGTCATGCCTCTAAGCACCACTCGCTGCCCCTCTGTTGTCCTGAACTTGAGTTCCATGGTCTGAAAGTTCTGAGAATATTTCCCTAATGAGTGTAACCACTGAATCCCAAGTATAGCATGAGTGTCACCCAAATCCACCACATAGAAATCATTTGTGGCTGTGTAATTACCCAATGTAATAGGCAACTGTGGGACCCTCCGAGTGCACCTCAATTTATAGCCATCTGCCACCATCACATTAAATCCTTCAAAGTCTTCTACGGGTAGCATATGTTTCTCAACTAGGGCTGCATCAATAAAGTTGTGGGTTGCCCCACTATCAATCAACACACATATGCGATGTCCCTGTAAAACTCCTCTAACTCTAAAAGAGTTGAATCTAGGAGTGCCCGATAAGGTAGCAATGCTACCACTCTTACCTTCTCCCTGAGGCTGCTCCGCATCTGAACTGCTGTCATCACTATCCTGAGAAGGCTCGTCATCATTGCTCTCATCCTCGGTCACAACCTCAATAAGGTGAGCCTTGCCTTTTCCTAGGCAATGGTGACCTGGCTCCCAACGTTCCTTGCAATGGTAACAAATTCCCTTAATTCTGCATTCCTTGCGATACTCCTCATCTGGATCACTTTTCTTGTTTCCCTTTTTCTGAAAAGACTTCTTACCCTTGTTCTTCTGAGGAACAAAAGGTTTAGAAGAGATTTTGTTGTCAGGTGTGGAGAACTCCATGTCTCTCGCCCTAGTGATCGCATCCTGTAGGGAATCGGATTTGAAAGCCTTAATCCAACCACGAAGTGGTTCGGATAGACCCTCAATAAAGAGCATAACCAACCTCTGCTCTGAAATATCTGTCACCTTAACTGCCAATCGCTGAAACTCTGAGATATATGTGTCTACTGATCCACTCAGCTTAAGCTGTGCTAACTCCCGGAAATGAAGCTCTGGATCCCTCTGGTCAAATCTGTCCATAATTTTCTGTGTGAACTCCAAATAGGAAGTGATGTTGGCATGCCCTAAAGTGACAAGCCCATGATACCACCACTCATGTGCCTCACCATCCAAGTGTAGCGTAGCATACTTAATAGCCTTTGTCTCCAACATGGGGTTTAGCTGGAAATAAGTGTCCAACTTTTGTACCCACGCTCTGGCTGTGCATTTACTAGACCCGTCAAAGGAAGGGATCATGAGTTTTCCAACCTTGCGTTGTAGATTCTGGTTCTGCTGTCCTCTATTTTTGTTTCTGGGTCTATTCCTGTACTTGATAGTGCAAAAATCCACCAATGACATGGCAACATGAAATTCATCTCCCAACGATTGATATTCTCTCAAATAATCTGTAAATCCCTCTCCTTGTGCTTGCTACTCTTGATTTCCAGCAGGCTGTCCTCCCAAGAATTGAGGCATGAGAGGCCTCGGAGTCACCCTACTAGTTGTCCTAGCATGGTTATGTGCCGGTATATTGGTGTTGCTGGCCTCTACATTGTTATCATGACCGTTTGTCCCATTGTTACCATTATTCCTATCACCCAAGAGCTGGTTTAAGAGCTGAGCTATCTGTTGTTGACCTCTAGCTAGGTCATTAAGAATCTGTTGAGTGCTACCCTCGGGTATGTCATGCCTATCACCCATGATATCTTCTTCAGATGATGAATCGGTATCAAAAGGACCAACACCTCTTCTCCTTTCTCTTCTGTATGTTATAAACTCTCAGTTATCAGGATTCATAACATCCCACTACTACACAGGCAGGCAGGAAGCTAGCTCTGATACCACTGTAAAATGCCCTGCTAATTATGACTGAAATTTTCTAATTTCAGGCCTTGTTTGTCTATCAAACATCTGCCCTGGATGTCACTTTTGACTGATATAATTTTCTGTTTATGACTTCCCCTTAAAACGGACTGTTTTGGTGTGTAATGTCCCATTTTGGCCCTACACTCTTCAATAGGATTTAGCCTATTTCCGGAAATCCGTAGGCTAAGCTGTGGTGGAAAATTAGGGTTTCCTCTTTCAGATATTGCTCAGTTGGCGCTCAGAGGATGTTGTGCAGACTTACTATTTATAGCAATTGCTATTTTTAGCAAGTCTATCTTTTGGCAGTATCTATCTAGCAGCAGTTCAATCCTTTACAGGTTAGTGTTCAGTTTGGCTATCTATTGTTTTGATGTGAACTTACTATTTATAGCAGTTGGCTATTTTTAGTAAGTCTAATTTTGGCAGTAGCATCATCAGCAACTTAACTCAAGTCATCTTGCTATCCATCAGTTTTAGTATTGGCATTGGTTTTGGTTATCTCCATGGACTGAGTTTTTAAACTTAGTCAAAATTCATGTTTCTCAGTTGTACCCCACGCCTAGGAGTAATAACTTCATGTTGTTTTAAAAGAGGGGCCATTAAGGGGGTCAATTGTGCATTTAATAATTTATTAAATGCTTTATTGTTGCAAAGTGGAAAGGAGGTTGAGTAATATTATATTATTTCAAAAAGTAAAATGCAAAAAGGTGGCATCCCTTTTGGAAGTTGAAGTGATTCAACTTCTTGGAATTTGAAGAGTTCTTGTTGCTTCATTTTCCAATCGAAGTTTATATATTGCTGCTGTTTGAAGAGCTGATTATGCATATTTTTGAAGAGCAAAGTTACGCTGCTGGAATGAATCCAGAATCCAGCTAAGGGAAAGCTTAGCAAATTTATTCCATTCGTCGGGCCTGCAACTATGGTTCCCTAGGTGGTGGATTGAGAGTGTGCTTCATCCAGAAGTACATATTGAGCATTATTGTGGAGTTTTGGTGAGATATTTCTAGTTTTTATGTTGCTGGTTTATCATGGCTGAAAGTGATTTTTGTATACAGCTTTTAGTATGAATTTTATTTGGTTCTGGGTATTTGATCATTGCATTTCTATAATAGAGGCAACCATATTTGGAGGTTATCAAAATTTAATTCCAAGTTTCAGATTTTATTAAGCAAAATCGCCCTTGCAAGGAGGCCGTACCTTTTTGGAGAGCATTGGGATTCGTGCATAAATTAATGGTTGAGTTTAGATGCTATTTTATCATTGTGAATTGGGCGCCAACCTTCTCAAGAGCTTTTGCAAGCTATATTTCATCTTCTGGAGGTATTGTGAAGGAGTTGTGATTATTTTTATGTGTTTTCAGTTTGCTGATAATCATTTCCAGATTGCTAATTTTTATATCAGTTTGCTTCAGTATTCTGATTTTGGTTTTAAGCTTCATTAATTGAGAGGATATCAAGTGGAAAAATCTTCTATTTCATTGTGCTTTGTAAAGATTGTAATAACACTTGAAAATTGCAGTTGTTTATCATTGTAAGACTGTAAACAGTAGTTCTGTTCCAGTCATTTAATTAGCTGCAAAATATTATGATTAATCTCTTATATATGTAACCCCTGGATGGTTTACCGCCAGTGTGGATAAAGAACATTCTAGAAGCTTATCTCTCTTATTTGCAGCTATTTCTATTCATTGTAAAGCTAGTTAGTAGTACTAACAGCTATTTCATTTTATTGCTGCAATTTATATTTGATTACACTCCCACAATTAAGTGGTTGAGTTTTAGAATAAACATCTTTCTTGATTATAAATTCCCCCCACAAAATAAGTGGTTGTGTGGACAGTATTCCCCCCACGTTAATAAGTGGAAGAGTGGATTTAAAGGCTGGCTTGCCGCCTAATAATTGTTGTAAAATCACCCACTGAATAAGTGGAGTATTCCCACTGCTTGTGGATGCCTGCATCAACAGATGAATTGTACTTTCAGCTCTGTTTATGCCTAACGATCCTCTGACCATATGCTATCACCTCGCCCACATTGGGATCTTGGTGAACATTCTTGGTTAGAGTTATCTTCCTTCCTGATTTGCATTTTTTGAGCTAACCCTAATCAGTGTTTGGTTGCTGATTTGAATGTTAACATTGTTGAAAAAGTTAAGGGGAATATTTCATGGTGTCTCATTTGTTTGATTTAAAGGGAGCTCGTACTTTCACACAGTGGCAAATATTATAATACCATTGTAAGTTCCTGATCTGTGGTTTGTATTTTTCTGTCCTGTTTTGGATTTGCCTTTGATCTGATGTCTTCTCTTCTTGTTTCAAATAAAGGTAATTTATGCATGCATATAAAGGTATTTAATGATTTTTCACATATGAAGAATACAATGTCCATGCAACAAGTTTTCCACAACTATCTAAATCTGACATACACCAAATAGATACTAAAGGGACTACTGATAACATGCACGCAGCAGATTGGTAATCCTATTTAGAGTGGAAATAAGACTAAGTAAGAACAACAACAGGATTATTCAATAAGCCTACATACCCAGCTATTAATGCAGAAATTAACATGATTTTTTCTGAAGTAATTAACCAGGTTTCACCCACAGTTTATTATAGACCTTCAGTTAGAACATTTGCAAGAGATACATTTTTTCTTTACATCATACTTAACACTTTTCCAAAACTCAGACTCAGCTTAAGTAGTTCCAGATTATAACATACTCAGAGAGGCACCCTACTCAACAAGCATAATGCTGATGAATCTCATAGAACTCGTGGCTACTAGAATAAGACTCAACCAGCAATTTCTAAACTCCTATCCTTGCATAGGTTACTAACAAGCACACACAGTTCTGGAATTTCATGAATGAAGTAACTCAGACCTGGGAAGGATTATTTATCTTGATATGCCGCCCAGACTACTGCCAAATCCACGTATCAGCTACTGGCATTCGCGTCTTGCACTGTGCCTTCGATTCTCACAAAAAATCGGGGTCTCCTTAAGTTGTAATGTTGGCTGTAGGTGCGCCTAGGGTTCCTTACTGAATAACGCCTTCCTTAGCTTCAGATTCTTTCAAAAATCGTTTCCAGAAAACCCGCAGCCACTAGGGAGCAATGCCACAAAAATGTGAAACACAAATCCACGTAGCTAGGTCAGATATTACACTGACGAAACTGGGTCATAAGTCTGAAACTCGCCATCAAAGCCCTCGAGCTCTTCACGTCAAGGAGGAAATGATAATCTTCCAAAAGTTCAAAAGTGCCTTAAAAAAAAAGAGCTTTCTCCATATATTTCCTTCAAGCTCGAAAAGTGACTAATTTCTTTTTCTCTTTATTTGCTCTTTCAAAAATATAAAGTGACTTTTGTATAGTTAAATTAATGAAATATTTCCCTTAGTCACTTAGTCAATTTTCATAGTCACTTTACAAAAATAATTTAATTAATTACTTAATATTACCTTAGAGATTAATTTTGAACTTAGGCAATAATTAAGCAATTAAATAAATGACTCCCTGTTTCACCAATTGCCTTTGGGAGTTAAAAAGGCAACGAGGCCTGTTGAGTGGCTATCTGGAAGGGGACATTACATCTCCAATGTCAAATGCTGGTAGGACCTCATCATCATGCCAACTTCCAACGCCAAAGCAATAATCCCAACTTTTCCAATCCATCCAATCAGCTGCTGTCCTCAAGGTATACCATGAAAACTCCCCGAGCAACAAGGTAGGATAACCATCTATTAATAATGTATGAGATAGAAACCAATGGGTTAGTGTTGGAATACTTCTACCCTCATGCTCATCTTTGTACCATAAATCATAGTCCATCTGACTCTCAAACATATGCCACTCAAAATCAAGTACCTCTATGACATCATCTTCATACCTTGGATCATGGACCATCTAAGACCTCTCACCTCCAAGTACATACGCATCACGATCAAATGTCTTCATGACATGTGTCAACAGCTCTGAAATTGGAGCGGCCTCATACCCCACCAAGGAATCTTCAACACAAGTAAGCACCTAGAGCTCCTTAAGGGTGGATGAATGCTCAACCAGATCTAAATCACAAATGTCTCCATCAACACATGCATGAATATCACTGCTGGTTGGTCCACATGACATGTGCTCAACTATCTCATCTATAACCATGACTTGAGCCTTCAATGGGCTCTCCAAAAGAGGTGACTCATGATTCCCATGACGCAAACTATGTATACAAACAGAAATTTCTGAATCATACCTCTTCTCATGGTCATGCAAATTCTCATGTCTACAAATGCTCTCCATTCTTTTTGCTGAGACAACTCTATGTAAGAGACCAAGTGTCTTTCAACCCCGACTTCTAACGCTAATGTAATGTTTTTGTTGAGTTTTGTGATTTTTTTGAAGTTTTTGCAATAAAGAGAGATAATGCGATTTTGCAAGAAAATGCTTGGAAAAATATAATAAAATGCCAGAAGACTAAATTTGACAAAATACAAGCTAGAAACTGAAGATCGGCGATATATTGATCTTTCAGAACATTTACAACTACGAGATTCAAACATGCAAGAAAAAGGCAAGCTATTTATTAAGGAACCTGAATAAGCTTGCAGTCGCCTGAAAAGGAGCCTGAAATGGTACGGCTAAATGAAATGAAGCAATCTTCTGACCCAGAAATCAATGCATATGCTCCAGGAACCCTAGGCGTCCCAAATGATGAAAGCAGAAGGCAAAAAGGCAAGGCGTCTCAGCTTGCAGGAGAAGTACGGCCCTTGCTGCTGTAAAAAGTATGGCCCCATTGCAAATGGGGACCCCCCTAATTTTTGCTTCATTTCGAACTTCTGGCTTGATTTTAGTTAGTTTTCCTATTGTCTCTCTCTCTCTTTCTGTCCCTTTTCTGCTATTTGCCTTTCCGGGATGTGCCCGTCTTTGAGCTTGAATTGAAATTTTGGCTAAATCTGAGAATTAGGGTTTGTATTTCTTTGGTCAATCCGAGGTCAAGGGAAGTGAATAAATTGAAATCTAAGACTAACATTGATGTCAATATGGTTCTAGCAAGCTCCCAGCTAAATTTCATCAAATTCTGGCAACTTACTATTTTTAGTAAGTGTGCAATTCAGGGTATTTTCTCAGCACTTTTGAAGTTTCGACAGTTACACTGCATTCAGAACACGTCAAGCTGCTCATCTACAAGTTTTGAGCTAAAACGGACAACTTGCTATTTTTAGCAGTTCAGCTTCCGAAGCAAATTTTAGGGTTTATATGCGAAGTTTTTCAATGCATGTCAGCATTTTCTTTCTGGGTTTTCTGAAACCTACGCAATGGTATAACATGCAAAATGAGCCGATGACTTTCAAAATTCAGCCTTCAGAGGCTATTTTTAGGGTTTGCATGTTGAGATTTTCTTTGCATGTCAGCATTTTCCTTGTGGGTTTTTCGAGACTTTTGCAACGGTGTAACATGCAAACCAGGATCAGGACTTTTTCAGGAGCCATCTTTAGAGGCTATTTTTAGGGTTTGCATGTCAGAGTTTTTAACGCATGTCTGAATATTCTTTATGGGTTTTTCAAGAGCTACGCAGTGATGTGACATGCAAGCGGAGATGATCACTTTTCAGAGACTTACTATTTTTAGCAGGTCCGTTCCGGCAGCTGCCCAGCACATCAGAACCACAAATAGGGCGAAGTGCAACAAAAACGAGGTCAAACGAAGGTCATTTGATATACATGCAAGTCAAATTAGGGTTTCCAGCTTCGGGACCCAAAATGAGGGGTAAAATGTCAGAATTTTCGAAAACCGGTGTATCCCACTGCAATCAGCATCTTTCAACCTATCCACCGATAAAATTTGATGGCAATCGGAGCACTTACTATTTATAGTAAGGCGTTCCAGAAATTGGCTAAAAATAGTAAACCAGCATCAGGTGCCAGTGTCAACGGGCAAGTCATCTAATGAGGAGCATGTCATTCAAATTTCAAGTCAAACGGAGTTGTGG
>VDFB02039941.1:0-23423 GCA_007258455.2 Sequoia sempervirens | reverse complement strand
TAGACTTCGAAAAGGACAAGGAAAAGGAAGTGGAAAAGAGAGTTGTGGAGATTACAAAGACTTCTGGTGAATCCTTTGGCTCCTCCAGAGATTCCTTGAAGAACCTATTGAGCATGCACCTCAATTTATAGCCTATTGTTTCTTCACAATTGCTACAAATGCCAATGCAACAGGGAAATGTAGATCTGGACAAGATTTCACCACTCCACAAGCTACAATTGGGAGATGTATTCCATGCATTTTCCATCAAGGAGATCATAGTAACACATCAAAAGAGTGGAGAGCTGATGGAGGAAGTAGTGAAGGCATTGTAAGAGGTTGTACTCGGTGCAAACATTGACACATCACTCTTTGGTATGAAAAATTTAAAGCTATTAATTGAATCTTTTAAGGAATACACCTCCAGTCTTAGAGGTGAAGTGGAGAAATAAATTGAAAAGAAAATGGGTGATAAAAGATGTTAGAAATTATTGAGAAGTGTTCTCTTGCACATAAAATGTTTCAAGAGAACTTGAGGGATGCACAAGGGTGTGTAGATGAGGAAAATTCTCTTTATCAATATGGTATGAAGTGGCCTGGAGCCACACATAGCATTAGGAAGGAGATGGCTCCATTGAGTCCTATATCAACATTGCCTCCAATGCCTATGATTCGACACTTGACTTGGCTGGAGACACAAGGAATGTTATAGAAGATTTACATAAGAAATTCTTTCAACTACATGCTCAAAAGGAGCATACCATTTTGTAGTTTGGAGAGATAAGGGACTTGGTGAATCCCAAATTCATACTTGTTTCAAGAGCCCTTTTGAGTGCTACCAAAGCTACATAGATGAATCCTATACCTAGCACTCTAGAAGAAGGAGAAGAATTACTGACGGAGTTTGAGACATAATGAAAATTGCTTGGGGTAGCCAAGAAGGAATGGGAAGAAGGTAAATAGGAATGGCATGCCCATGTACAAAAGTTACAAGAGTTAACCTCTTCCAGTTGACGACTTTTATTACTCTTTATTCTTTTCAATTTTTAGTTTAAGATTCTTTGTATACATGTGGAGTATATAGAGTAGTTTCCACTATATAATTAAAGATATCAAGTTTCCACAATCCATTACTGTATATCAATTTTATTTCTGGCTTTGATTGTGTTGGAGATTTTACCATCAACGTTTCGGATCACACTCCGTGATCCATCATCAGGATGAAAGAAAGCATAAGAGAGTGAAATGAATTGTTGCAGACCAACACTAGTTAAAAAGGAGAAGAGAGAGTAAGAGTTGCACAAGGTTCAAGGAAAATAGAATTAAAGGAAAAAATAAAGAAAAGAGAGAAAATAGATAGAAAGGATAGGACATAATAAGAAAATCAAAGGGGAGGAAGAGACAAATAAAATCAAGAAGACCAAAGAAGCTAGTAATACCACAGGAAATAAAGGAGGACAACCAAAGAAGACCAAAGAAGCCAAGATGACTAATCACCTAAAACAATGCACAATAAAGATTAAAAAAGGAAAGAAGGAGAACTGATATAAAATACAATGAAATTAATATTCAAGGAAAGAAAGGTCACACAAGAAACATAAGAAGAGAATTACTTCAAGAAAAATAAGATCAACATGAACAAGGGAAAACAAGAACTAAAATCAAGCTCAAAAAACCAACAATACAAAAAAGAAGGAACAAAAACAAGAAGTAAATTAAAGAAATTCAAGGACAAGTCCCAAGAATTAGAAAGAAAAACACAAAAGAAAAGAGAAGGGGACCAAACCTATTAAGAACTAAATAAATAAGCGAGTACTAAATCTAAAAAAGAAAAGGAACTAAATTAATTAAAAACTATAAAAGGAATAAATTACCAAAAAATAATAAAAAGGAAGAATAATAAATTTAAAAGCTACTAATTAAAAATAAAGAGGACAAGAGAATTATTTTTAATAAATTTAGTTCAAATTAAAGAGAATAAAAACTATAAATTACCAAAAATAAATTATAAAAGGAATAAATTCATAAAAATAAAAGGAATAAATACCAAAAAAAAAATTAAAACTATAAAAAGAAATAAATTACCAAAAATTAATAAAAAGAGAATCAAAAGAAATACAAAGAGAATTAATAAATTAAAAGCTACTAATTAAAAATAAAGAGCCAACTAATTCATAAAAAGGAATAAATACCAAAAAAAAAATTATTTATTTTTTTAAAAACTATAAAAAGAAATAAATTACCAAAAATTAATAAAAAGAGAATCACAAGAAATAAAAAGAGAATTAATAAATTAAAAGCTACTAATTAAAAATAAAGAGCCAACTAATTCCAAAATAAAGGTAAATAAATGAAAGTTGGTCAATGACAAAAGACACTAAATAAATTAAAAGTAAAGAGAGGTTTAAATTACCTAAAGCCATAAAAGGAAAGAAAAATCAAAGAAGCGAATAAAATAGATAATAAAATACAAGGAAAGAGAATCCTTGTGTCTGACCGTCTCCCGCAGAGAATCCTTTTATCTCACCGTCTCTCGTAGATTTCCCCCTCTGTATCTCTCTCCCCTCTTGCCACGTGTCTCTCTTGAAAGGGGCGAATCCCTCGGCCAATCTTTCTTCCTTCCTTTCTCGTGGCTCTTCCTCACCCACGGGCATCCCCCTGTCCTCCCTATCTCCTCGGGTTCTCCCCCCTGCGTGTGATCCTAGGCATAGGCGTAAGCTTATTGCTTCCCCTTCACCCCTTCGATCCCTCAATCTCCACCACTCAGAGATTCAGGATTGGGAGACCAGGTTGGTTGTCAACCTGTCCAATGTGCGATTGGATCGCCATTGCTTTAATTTTTTAAAAAGGGGTCTTGGCTTTTCCATTGCTCCTCGTTCCATCCCACACTTGGATTTTCTCTTGGGCATCGAAAGCATGGTCCATTCTCTTCCTTTAGACATTGCCGAAGAAGTCAGACAAGACTGCGCTGTTGCCCTTCATCAAGCCAAACCCCCCAAGTGTAACATTCCTAAAGTGGAGCTCACAACTTTCAATAATTTGTTACACAATAATGACATTGTTATCTGTAAGGACGATAAAGGCAACGCGACAGTCATCATGGACAAACAAGACTCTATCTCAAAATTGCTTGATCTTCTTTCTGATTCTCATAGCTATAAAATTTTGACTCGTAACCCCTGCTCAAAAATTAAAAAAAAAGTCCGAACCGTCATTTCTTGCTCATCTTTTGATGATGCCACCAAGAAGCGCCTAATCCCCTCCAAAGAAGTGACTCCTCACATTTATGGAGTCCCTAAAATTCACAAAAGTGGCATTCCTTTGAGACCCATAGTGGATACCATAGGCTCCCCCACTTACAATTTGGCCTCTTTCCTTGCCAAATTAATCTCCATTCATGTGGGAAGATCTCAATCCTACATTAAAGATTCCTCTCATTTTGTTCAATTTATCAATGATGTCAAGTTAGATAGCAATGACCTCCTGGTGAGCTTTGACGTTGTCTCTCTCTTCACCAAGGTGCCCATCAATGATTCAATTGAGATTGTCAGACACAAATCAAATGATGAGATTGCCACCCTTGTGGAATTTTGCTTAAGATCCACTTTTTTCTCATTCCAAGGCTCCTTTTATGAGCAAGTGGATGGTGTTGCTATGGGCTCTCCCCTCTACCCTATCATAGCCAACCTTTACATGGAGCATTTTGAAGAAGTGGCCCTTTTTTCTTTCCCTCTCAAACCAAAATGGTGGAAACGTTATGTGGATGACACTAATGTATGTTGGCCACATGGTTTGGAAAAGTTAGAAGAATTCCATACTCACCTCAATAGCCTAGTCCATTGTATCTCCTTTACCAAGGAGATTGAGGTTGAGGGCCAACTCCCTTTCCTCGATATCTTGCTCATCAAAAAATCAGATGGCTCCATTGGTTGTCATGTCTTTCGTAAAGCCACCCACACCGATCTCTACCTCCAGTCTTCTTCTCACCACCACCCTAGCCAAAAATTTTGTGTCCTCAAAACCTTAGCCATGAGAGCTTATCGGATTTGTGATGAAGAAAACTTGAACCAGGAGTTAGCTCATCTTCATAAAATCTTTAGCTTGAATGGGTTTACAAGCAAGCAAATCTCCAAAGATCTCAACCAAACCAAGGCTAATTTCTTTTCTAACTCCAAATCCTCCAAACTTGATGTTCCCCCTTGTGCTTCCCTTCCCTACATCGAAGGCATCTCCCACAAAATTTACAAGATTCTTCACAAAAAAGGTCTTCGCTGTGCCTTCAGACCTTTCTCGACTGTGAAAAATTGTGTCCCTTCTCTCAAGGACTCTAAGGACATCCTTCATTGTTCTGGAGTTTACAAGGTGACTTGCTCATGTGGCACACCTTATATAGGTGAAACGGGTCGTTCCTTTAGCACAAGAATCAAAGAACACAACACCAACATCAAACATGAGCGTGTCCTCAAATCAGCCCTGGCCGACCACTCTTCATCAACCAAACACCATATTTGCTTGGAAAAGTTTCAAATCTTGTATAAAGAAGACAATTTTTTCAAGAGGAAACTTAAAGAAGCCATAGAAATTAGCAATCATCCCGTTAACCTCAACCGTGATGATGGTTGGAACCTTAGTCGTTCTTGGAATCCTTTGCTATCCATGCTTAGAATTAGGCCTCATCCCTCTTAAGTCGTTCTTGGAATCCTTTGCTTTCCTTCATTGTTCTTTTGGTCCTTTAACTCCCTCTTTTGGTATTACACCTCATTTGTCTTAATGTTTTCTCTCTTTCCAATTTCCTTTCCCCTAGGTCTTTTGTTTTTCACTTTTCATTTTATTTTTATTTTTATTGTTATTAATTTTTCCTTTCTAGGTCCTCCTTGAATTTAATTTTCTTATTCTCTTTCCTTGTATTTTATTATCTATTTTATTCGCTTCTTTGATTTTTCTTTCCTTTTATGGCTTTAGGTAATTTAAACCTCTCTTTACTTTTAATTTATTTAGTGTCTTGTCATTGACCAACTTTCATTTTATTTACCTTTATTTTGGAATTAGTTGGCTCTTTATTTTTAATTAGTAGCTTTTAATTTATTAATTCTCTTTGTATTTCTTGTGATTCTCTTTTTATTAATTTTTGGTAATTTATTTCTTTTTATAGTTTTTAAAAAAAAAATAATTTTTTTTTTGGTATTTATTCCTTTTTATGAATTAGTTGGCTCTTTATTTTTAATTAGTAGCTTTAATTTATTAATTCTCTTTGTATTTCTTTTGATTCTCTTTTTATTAATTTTTGGTAATTTATTTCTTTTTATAGTTTTAATTTTTTTTTTGGTATTTATTCCTTTTATTTTTTGGCAATTTATTCCTTTTATAATTTATTTTTGGTAATTTATAGTTTTTATTCTCTTTAATTTGAACTAAATTTATTAAAAATAATTCTCTTGTCCTCTTTATTTTTAATTAGTAGCTTTTAAATTTATTATTCTTCCTTTTTATTATTTTTTGGTAATTTATTCCTTTTATAGTTTTTAATTAATTTAGTTCCTTTTCTTTTTTAGATTTAGTACTCGCTTATTTATTTAGTTCTTAATAGGTTTGGTCCCCTTCTCTTTTCTTTTGTGTTTTTCTTTCTAATTCTTGGGACTTGTCCTTGAATTTCTTTAATTTACTTCTTGTTTTTGTTCCTTCTTTTTTGTATTGTTGGTTTTTTGAGCTTGATTTTAGTTCTTGTTTTCCCTTGTTCATGTTGATCTTATTTTTCTTGAAGTAATTCTCTTATGTTTCTTGTGTGACCTTTCTTTTCTTGAATATTAATTTCATTGTATTTTATATCAATTCTCCTTCTTTCCTTTTTTAATCTTTATTGTGCATTGTTTTAGGTGATTAGTCATCTTGGCTTCTTTGGTCTTCTTTGGTTGTCCTCCTTTATTTCCTGTGGTATTACTAGCTTCTTTGGTCTTCTTGATTTTATTTGTCTCTTCCTCCCCTTTGATTTTCTTATTATGTCCTATCCTTTCTATCTATTTTCTCTCTTTTCTTTATTTTTTCCTTTAATTCTATTTTCCTTGAACCTTGTGCAACTCTTACTCTCTCTTCTTTTTAACTAGTGTTGGTCTGCAACAATTCATTTCACTCTCTTATGCTCTCTTTCATCCCGATGATGGATCACAGAGTGTGATTCAAAATGTTGATGGTAAAATCTCCAACACAATCAAAGCCAGAAATAAAATTGATATACACTATATAATTTTTTGTTTTTCTCTAGTATATGAATTAGGGAAGTCAATTCTATATTTCATTTTGTGTATATGCACATATTTCTTAGGGGGAGATCCAGTATAGGTCAGAACAATTATTGTATGCACCCTTTTCCCTTGAATTCAAAGGGGGAGAATATTTTCAGAGATATTTTGGCATGTTTCCATCAATGAAAAAGGGGGGAGATTGTTAAAATAATTCCATTGATGCTATTGTTGGAAACATGAGCATTAGTGATAAGAACAAGGTATATTGCTGTGTGTTGCAATGTTGTCATTGATGCCAACATTATATGTTGATGTGGAGATCATGGTGCAGATCATTGCTGATCATTTTGGTTGGTTCTAATAGGTTTTAGAGTGTGTGTGGAGGACATTTTTGCAAGATGGTTTGATCAAGTAAATTTGGTTGTGATGGAAAATTGACTAAGTGTCGATTCTATTAATTTTGTGTAACAAACCTCTAGTTTTTGGGTCTGCACCAATTTGGAAATGAAGATTTCACCATACACTTCTAACATTATTTTGTTGGTTGTTAGAAGTATCTGATTCCAGAATCCCATCATGTTTTGGCTCTTGGTTTGAGAGATATAAGTAACAAAAGTTTGGCTTGACAAGTTATAGTTATTTCTTGTACAATGTATATGATTGGGAGAGTCTGCACTTCACATATATTTTTTATTTATTTTGCGATCTTAAGGAGATATTGATTGATGTCAATAGAGTATGAATTCCAATTGGCATGATGTTTTGAGGTACATGTGTCTGAATATGGATACATAGTTGAATAATTTTTGTATTAGGTCTTCTATGGTGCTGACCTAATAAGTGTGAAGGTATGCAAAGGTTAAATATGTATTGTGGTGTTATATGGGAGCTATTATAGGTCTGTGCCGACTTATTTCAAAGTATTTTGAAATTTTATCTTGGCACAAGGTGTGTGTGAAAGGATTTGAGCTGACAAGTTGCACTTTCTATATTTTGTATGATACATCTAATTAGGCCAACCTAATTGATGTTATGCTTGAAGTGGATATATGCTTGATCATTTTTGGTATTTTGATGAATGTACAGAATGAGAGACATGTATGCAATGCAAATTTAAGTTGTGAATGTTGATTTGAATATTAGAGTGATGCAAATTCAGAAGAAATTAGAGTGTTAAATCAAAATCAAATGAAGTGTGTAAAGTTAGTTTATTGAGCTTCATTGGAACTGTAGTTCATGCACATGATAGACACTATTGTAATAGTTCAAACTAGGCTATGAGCCACAATCTCTCTTCTATCTTTTTCTCAGCATGTAGTGAGTCCATTTGGCAGTGAGTCGACATGTAGTGAGCACTTCTATAAATATACTATAATTGGTTATAATATATTATGAGCTAATCCTCACCATGGTTTTTCCCATTTTGGGGTTTTTATGTAAAAATCTTGGTGTTCATGTTTTATGTGTTTTTTTGATGTTTCATGCTTTATTTCAATTAGATCTACTAAGTGGATTGGATGTTTGAATGGTTTAAAAGAATACTGATTCACCTCCTCTTAGTATTTTGGGTGTTCAAAAACACTTGCCTCTTCAAAGAGTTAATACACTAAAACCTTGCAAAGCTACGAAAAGGTAGTGGAAACCTCATTGGGAGCCAAAAATGTTTTGAAAACCTTATTAGAAGCCAACACAAGTTTCAAAACTTGGCAAAAAAATTGACAACTTCATACAAGCAATTTTGGGATTTTACAACTTGGGCGATTGACTAAAGCATGCAAGGGGAAAGACAATATAGCAACTAGAGGCATATTAAAACATTATTATCCCATTTAAGTCTTCTTCTCATATTGATTATAATTGATGGGAAATGTAGGGGACATGAAATGACAACATTTTGGTGACCTTTAGGGGGATGTTTTCTTACCAAAAACGGATCCAATCGCTTTATCAATCCATTGGGTACATAATCATAGAGGCCTCACAAATAAAAAAACATGATTGGTCTCACAAAAAACTACAAAATGTTTGAGAATAGAATGAAATGGAAATGACATGTGTTGAATACACTTGGAGAAAAACAAACAACTAAATCATACATTTTCCTAACAAAAATGCATAGTGTGCAAAAGCACATGGAAAAACCAACTAATATAATATGTACAAGACTTACTATCAACTGAGGATACTAGTATGGACCAATCATGCTTGATCCATGATGAATCAAAGCATAACATAGCCACTAATACTCAATCTGAAACAAGATCATTCAAATGGAATTTAAACTAAGCACTTACTAAAACTAAAAACTACAAACTACAAAAGTAGTTAAATGCCTACTCTAACCCATTTAAAACTTATCCTATTTTGGAATTGGTGTTGTGTTGATGTGGAACAATGACCCTTTCCCAATCTCGTGATTAGTGAGCTTATTTCAATCAATTCTATTGAAGGGAATTGATGAAATTATTGTGATGTATGGATGAAAACATGATTTATGCTAAATTGAACATGATGCAAGCTAAATTAAAATGATTTTATGCTAAAAATGATCTAAATATGCAATTTCTAAGCTAATCTAAGCTAATTCTAAGCTAAAAGATTCAAACCCTAATTTATAAACAAGCTAAGATAGATTAATGAAATCTATTTTAATGGAAACTTAAAGCTATTATGCAACTAAAAATGAACTAAAATTATGCTAAATGTGAGTAAAGTATGAGCGTGAGTATGAGTGATTTCAACAACATAAGTTTTCAATTGAAAGATGGATCCATTTGTCTCCAAATAGTGACCTATTTATAGAAAAGCAAATGAGAAATGGAGGGTTGAGATCAAAAAAGTTAATCAATGGTCAAGGATGGAGGAAATGGGAGGCATGGATCATGGATTCTCATCAACGGGTGAGAATGCAAGATGGGATTTAATCAAGGTCTCACATTCCTTCCAAACAAGCATAATTTTGACCTATTCAAGAGGTCAAAAATTAACTTTCTCAAGAAGCCAAGTGAGATGATTGGAGGAGAGAAAATATTCTTTGGAATATTATCATGGGTGAGGATAAAAGATATTTTAAAAATTAAAACAAAGTCTTGATTGTGCAAAAAGGGATAAGGAATATTCGATGGGAATATTCCCCTTTTGGAGGAAAATTAGATTAATTATTAATTAAAAATCATGCAATTAGGGGATTTGAAGAATAAAGTGATATTCATTAAATTAAATGATTTAATGAATGGGGAAAGGTGAAATGATATTTAATTAAATAACTTAGGGTTATTTAATTAATTAAAAAGACTTAGGGAATTAAATTAAATACTTTGATTTATTTAATTTAATGATATGAAATGTTAGTGTGAAAAGGGGGGAATTAACCCGATTAAATGCATTAGGTTAATAGACAAAAATGATGCAATTAAATAATTAGCTAGGATAATTCAATAAATTAAATGAAAAGAGGATGGGTTTCAAAGAGGAAATGATGTTAGTATACCTGATTCGAGTGTATGATATCATTTAGGACATCTTTCAATGTCTACATTTTACACCTCTTATAAGCGAGGTACCTATTGCTTTGGTTAAAAGACTGATGCTCTTTGGATTAAAATTGTTGCTTAAATAAAAAAAATAAAAAATTTCTAATTTTTTAGATGCCCCAGTAAAAGGATAAAGCTGATTCCTTGCCCCCTCGAGAAATTGAGTGAAAATTTTAGATTTTTGGTTGATTTCTCGACAAAGGTTAAAAGTTGCTCCAAGGGTCCAGAAAGGTTATGGGATACAAGAATTATGCCAAAAACACAAAAAATGATTCAAAATAATGCTTCGATTGGAAAAATTGGTAAAAATGATGATAAACCCTAGCTTGAAGGTTAAATTAGGGCAAAAAACCCTAATTTTGATGTATAAATAAGCCAAGAAGGGTCACTTTCAATTCATTTGTGCATTCACACCTTAGAGATTCTTGTTGTTTTGAGCTTTGACCCTTTGATGAAATGGTACGATGAGAGCTCCCATGATACATTTTGACCAGGTTCGAGAGTACTAGCGAATTCCAGGCTTAGGACCATCGGCATATAATTGAAAACCTAATTTGAGAATTGAATTTTTGATGCATTTATTGCACTTTAGAATTTAAAATTTGGTGGCATCACTATATAGTGACACCCATTTGAGAATCATCAATGCTAAAATGATTTTTAGTGATGCAGTTCACAATTTAGAATTAGGGTTTCCAATTTTAGATTGCGACGTATATGTATTTAGTGACACACTTCCTAATTTGAGAATTAGGGTTAGGGTTTCCATAGTTTAAATCATGATGCACATGTTTTTGGTGATGCAATTTGTGATTTTCAATTTGAATGCCTTCAGGCATCACAATTTGGAATTTGAAATATAGCAACACTATTGTGATTCTTGAGCTGAAAATTCCAAACCGAGTCAAATTTTTTTCCAAATTTTGATGTTGTGCACCTCGTGGGTATAGGAGGTCATTCCATCACTGATGTCTCATGAGCATCAATCCATAGTTTTGGAGAGATGAGGTGATTTTTCTGAGTTTTTCCAAGAGCATCTGGGAGAGATTGGCTTATGGTATGTTCCATATGCACCCATCATTTGGACACATCTAGCCATAATGACTGTGATGTGTGAGCAATGGCACAGTGAGACTTCATCATTCCACCTTTTGATAGGCAAGGCAACAGTGACCTTAGAGGATGTATGACATATTCTGCGTTTGCTGATACATGGTGAGCGAGTGATTTATGATGTTGATGTTGGATACGATGCCTATCATGAGGTGATGAAGATGGAGGCCATCGTTCTAGTTACTTGTCAGATTGACCTCAAGGCATGCAAAGGTTGTGTGCCCACATTTCGATTGATTATCGCCGCGATCATTTCATGTTTGGTCTCTCCAGATTGACGGAGTAGAGGGTTCAGTCTAGGATGGTGCTTAATATGGCATAGGATGATCCACATCAGGACTCTATTTGCATGGGGGTGAGTGATGTTGGCTTTGTTATATCATGATATGCATGACTTATGATAGAGTGATTGGCATAGGGCTGACCTTGATTCACATTTGGGCTTGGGAGAATATTACTGTGCTCTGACCAATTGTACATATGGCCAATGTTGAGCTAGATGATCTTGTGGTTTGGAGGTATAGGGGTGCCATTACTCTACGACACATAGGGCAGCTTGGGTTGTCATACTGGTGATAGGTACTAGATGATTTGACAATTTTTAGATGGCGACCCTAGCTACAGATGCTGGTGTGGTATGATGATGCTTAGTAGTTTTTCTTTATGAGAGACTCGATATATGCAAGGTTAGGAGCACACCATCATAGAGAGATATCTACCAGATAGGGTGGCTCAACAGTTCAAGGAGTAGCATGATAGGTCAGATGATGCCTATAGGGCCATATTTGTGAGATCAGCTTGAGAGGTTCCCACATGGGGACCCGCTATCCCAGGTCTAGAGGTGGTCAATGGTTTTAGATAGTTGGTAGCTCAGCCATGGGCATATGACTAGGGTTAGGCGGTCATACAAATGATGCCAACTTATGATGCATGGTTTACACCCCCGCATAGGTTGACAGATCCAACAGGTATTCCTCCACAAGGGAGACCTAGAGGGAGGGGAGCAGGAAGGGGAAGAGGACAAGGTTAGGGTGGCCAAGACAACCAAGATAGGTAGGTTATGAGGGCTCCACGAGTGGGACATCAGGTTCCACAATAGCCTTTGGTTTAGTAGTAGCCAATGTAGTAGTAGGTAGAAAAACATCAGCCAGTTCAACCACCACCACTAGATCCCAGAGATATATAGGTTCAACAACTATATTAGTAGGTGTAGGTTCTCATGGGTGAGCGAGATCATGACCATCAAAAAATTTTGGTGATTATTGTTGAGCGGGACTAGACCAAAAAGCAGGTGGTGGCCATCATAGTAGAGAGAGATCACATGAGACAACATGTACAGGCTATGACTGCTGAGAGAGATCAGAAGATCGATCATTTCCAATAGTTAGAGGCAATGACAATGATCACATAGGGCATGACTGTATTAGCCAGGTTGTACAGAGAGGCTATGACTGAGGCAGCCTATTAAATGATGCACTATCATAGAGATGTTCCATAGGAACTCAGACAACCTAATTTCTCACAGTAGAGTGTTGCACGGTCTAGGGTTGAGGATTAGCCAAAGAGGCAGGTTGGAGAGGGGAGCAACCATCAAGGCTAGCTCGAGTGTAATACACTTTTTTGATTTTTTTGCCCCATTTTTTGACATAGATATGCATTCATGGGCTCCTTTTTGATAGCCTCATGGATATTGTATTTATGATCAATATACATACACTGATCCAGATATTGTACCATGACATTCATTTTTTGATGTAAAATATGATACAGATACAGATTCGATATTATGTGTTCATCTTCTTTCATGCTTATGTTTGTATGGATGCATATGATGTGGGGATGTGACATGCTTATATGTGATCATGTATGGATGCACTTTATTTATGCTTATGCAATATGTGATGATATATGATGTAATAATGTTATGGATGGATGCAATGTTATCTTCTTTTTTAGTATCTTTTTCATGATATGTTATGGGATGGATGATATGATATGCAAATGTTATGGATGCATTTATTTTTGTGTATTTTCTATGTAGTTTTAGGTGATGATGTATGCATATGGATGTATGGATACAAATGTTTATGCTTATGATATTATAATGCAATGCATGTTTATGATATGTGATGCAACGATTTAAGATGCTTAGAATAAAAGATCTATATTATTCATCATAACTTAAATGCTGATGCAGGATGTATGATGTGATATGCTATGATTATGTTGATGATTTTTGGATGCATGATGGATGCATCGATGATATTTTTGTTGATTGTCATGATACCAGGTTAGCACAAAGAGAAGATAGAAGAATAAAGAATGATCGACCATTGATTTTGATGATTGCCTCAAAAGATCCAACTAGTCTATGATCCACCGAGACTTTATTAGAGATGGTGATGAGAAAATTCATGATGATGAATGTAGGATGATGATTTGCTCAAATATGGGGATTGGGATTTCCCGTCGTTCCTTATTGTTTGATATAACACATAGACACAATGCATCAAGGTATTAATAACCAGGGGGCATTGTATCTAGTGTAATGGACTTTGAATCTACAAACATATAGGATATCTCTTATTCACATCTTGCAAAAAAAATCCTCATTGGAATGTAAGTTAGAAGCTTAGAATATATTGGACCAAAGCATACACAATAGTCAACAACATATTCCAAACGACTTCCCTACACACAACTAAGCAAGTATGCACCAAGATTATTTTACAAGATTACCCACAAGAATAAAAAATGAAAGATAATGATTGATGCCCCATTCCTTTCTCTCTAAATAATTTTGATATACATCTTTGAGAGGTCCTCAAAATGGGTCATAAAGATAAATCACAAAAAAATATCAAAGACAAACAATCAATGTTATATATATCTCTTGCTAGTTTAATTTAGCTAAGGTGATGCCTAATACTGATGTCCATCACAGGAAGGATACATCCTAGGACATGTTGATCAAGGGTTGTTTTGATGTTGAATGATGATGAGCTTTATGATAAGTTGTTGATATAAACTCCACTAACACACTTACATATGATTTAGACTTTAGATTTTGACTTTTAGGTTCTCACTCTACGACTTGCTACACTTGTTTTCTATTTTTTTTTTCCAAAGGTTGAAGGTGATGATCAATTTATTATGAATGGTGGTTTATTATGGGTGAAAGTAGAATGGGATGGGTGGTTTTGGATTTTTTGGATATCTCAATATTTTTGGTATTTTAAAAATGTTTTGGCTATTTTTTGGTTTTTTGAAAGTTTATGTGAATGTTTTGGGTTTTCAAGTTTTAATTTTTTTGTGTGTTTTCTAGGATTTTGAATATTTGTGTTTTTGTTATCTAAATGTTTAGGGATTTCACGATATTTGGATGTTTTAGTTTTGAAAGATATTTGGATGTTTTGAGATTTTTCTAAGATTTTTGAATGTTTAGGGATTTTGATATTTGGTGTTTGTGGGATTTTTGAGGTTGTGGAGCAACCTAACCTAAAGAGACTATCCTAGAGGGTCTCGAGGGCTGATCAAGATTAGCCTTGCCTACAGTATACAAGTAAGGAGACCACATAAGTTCAAGCGATTTGACTTATTCAACATGAAGATATGAATAGTTGATGGGATGTGATTTGTTATGGTGAATCCTAAAATAATGACCTAGAAGATTGTACGGGGGAACATCAATGATGGCCTTTCCTACATTCAAGCTTAGACACCCATAGTTCAACATGGTTCTATTTTTGGATTTTTGATGTTTGATATTTTTAGGGTTTTTGATGTGTTTTGGATGTTTTGGATTTTGAATTTACAATTTTTTGAATGTTTTTGGATTTTAGCTATACATGATTTGGATGTTTTTGGATTTTTTGATGAATGTTTTATGAATATTTTTGGATTTTTGATGAGATATTCAATAACCTCAAGATATACAAGAACCCGATATGATTCATAACAAATTTCCCCCAGTGTGACACAATAGATTGCTTCGATATAGGCTGGAAAAACTAACCTTTGGAATATGCCATGTAGTACTAAAGGGGATACGATGCTTCGATATCAAGCTATGATAGAGATGCGAGCAATGAAATAAATGGGATGAATGATGCGCTAGATGGATGGTGGTGCAAAGAATGATAGGAAAAAAGAGCCAAAGAATAGATGGAGGTGCTTTATTTATGTGAGGCACTTGTTTGCTAGGTTTTCACCAAGGTACTTTCCCAAAGTGCCACCAAAGTAGTTTTCACTAGAGGACAATTGTTTTTCTTCTTTTTCAATCTTTTTTCTCATTTTTTTTGGATTCTAATATTTTTTTATTTTTTTGCATTTTTAGATTTATACCATTCAAAACTAGGCATAAAACTTTTTGAGATGCAAGTTTATAGTTGGCTCCTACAAGGGTTCTCCTTCAGGTGTTGACAATTGGTATGCTCTGATCCAGCATTGCATTTTGTGATGACAAAGGGACCCAACCAATTAGGCTCAAACTTTCCTTTGCTTTTGATTTGGAAGGTTCTTCTAATTTTGCTTTAGGACAAGATCCTACTTGGAAGGGCCCGACATTTGATAACTGCTTATTATAGCTATATTTTAGTTGGTTTTGATATACTTGTAGGTGATTAAGGGCATTGAGGTGACGCTAGTCCAAGAATTCTAGCTCATTCAATCGAGAAACTCTGTATTCTTCAACGATGGTCAGGTTCTGTAGTGACACTCATAGTGATGGGAGCTCAACCTTAATAGGTAGAATGGCTTATGATCTGTGGACCAAGGAGAAAGGGGTTACACCTGTTGGTGTGTGGATAATGGTTTGATAGGCCTAAAGGGGTGGAATTCAAGTATTATCTATATGCTGATCACAACCAGCTTCATTGACAATTTTCTTCAGGATTTTCAAGATGGTTTTGTTTGTATCCTTAGCTTGACCATTTCCCTGGGGGTAATAAAGGGTAGAGAATCGGTGTTGGATATTGAATCTTTGACATATCTCTTTCACATCTGATTATAGCAGCCCATACGTCACGAACCCCAAAGGACAATTAGAAACCATAGTGCGCACAATTTTTTAAAAATAAACATAACATACATGTGATACACACTAAGACATAAATTTCATCTAAATATATTCCATTACTTTTATACATCCTTTGGGGTACCGAGGAGTCATTCACAGCGACTTAGATCCCTAGCGACAATAAAGAATAAAAGCCAAATATAGCAATTCATAACAAAGTAAACATTAACAAATGTAATACATACATGATAAGCGATGATAAGAAACCATCTATATATGCAACATATGCATGATTAACCCAACAAAATTAAATAACAACTACCATAGCCATATCCACGCATAAAAATTATAAAATTTACATTACAATACAATGTTCAAGATATGCGATATTGATACAAAAGTATTTCCGATCATAAATGGAAACCATACATAAGATAACCACGATACAAAATATCATAAGCGGCTCCAATATAAATACAACTGGAGTTGTGCGTAGCGACATCAATGCACCTCTCGATCCTCGTGAGGGACCCAATGGGGTGTAGCGAGGTTGCAAACCATGTGAGTCGAAGGCCACCCCGTGCTAGGAGCTGACAATAAGAGTCCTCAACCAAGAACATCCAAACAGGGAACCACAAGACTCAACAACATACAAAAGTATCATAAAACTCAAGGATTACAAGAGTCAATATACTGACTTAAAATCATAAATCCCATCACATAAATTAAAGTAATGACCAGCAAACAAGAAATCAAAGGATGATCATGAAACACTTCCAAGTCAAACTGAATTAATAAACATAATACAATTCTAAATTGCAATTACACAATACAATAACATCATATCACAATACCAAAAGAGTACAAGTCATCAATATCAATGAGATCATCCAAAACCACAAAGTACACCAAAGATGTGTTAAGACAATAATCATAAATCGATTTAAGTCAATATAAACAACAACTTAACCAATCTCCCATAACATACTTCCAGAGGAACACAATAAAGTAAAACACATGGGCAACTAGGGGAGAGTGTCATCGCATAGTCCTACATGGGCTGTCTTGTGCTCTTCCTCCCAACTGAAGGCGTCGGTCCCATCTATGGCTGTCCTGTGCTCTTCCTCCCAACTGGAGGCGCCGGTCCATAGGGTGACTCATGCGGAGCCGTAGACCTCTCGTGAGGATGAGGTCACGACCTTGCCAACCACGGCCTTCTCAGCCTTCCATTAGTCTGTGGTAGCACTAATGAAGACGAGGCATCCATTTTAAAATCTTGCAATGATATTACTACCCAACCCACCTAAGTTAATTATTAGGTTTTCACTTATTTACTAACTCACTCGTGGGTTATCCTGAGCTCTTCCCCTTAAACGGGGCGCCGGCCCCCACGAGGAGCCACTCTCCCTAGAGACCCACCAAAAACATAAAAAATCAAGGGTTGTACCATCATAATTTGAACAAAGAATCACAACATAAAAGCATGCAAGGCATTATCCATCTCGCTATAAATACATAATCAAGTTTCAACAATTCCCGTACAACCCTTTCCGAAATCATGAAATCAAAACACCTGCCACATCAAGGGCACATAAAGAGAGAAAACATCAACTGACAATCATCTCAAGCCTCTGGAAGCCAAAAAGAATGAAAAACCCACAATCAAGGGTAAAATGAAGCAACACAAGCCTTTCCCCAACAAATCCAACACAAGGATAAAATTTCCCTCCAATAAGAGATTAACTCCGAAAAGCTACACAAAGTGAGTTTCATCAAAGCCCATCCACAAATCAACAATGGTGTCACCTCAAATAGGGAAACGCAAAAGAAAATCAACCTTTAAACAAAATCACTTAATAAAACCAAAAGCCACCAACTAGGTATTCCACGGGAGACCTCAATTTTCTCCTCACAAGAATCCCTTAGATTGGTACGTAAATCACCATCCTAAAAATCAGAAAACATGGCAACAACAACAATTATCTATACTCATTATCAATCAGAACCAAAATCAATCTTCTCAACAAACAGGCCAATTACAATCTCAAGTTCTAAATAACCATCCATATAAGAATCTCATCGGTTAGACACCTAAATTGACATAAAGTGATCCACTAGCTAATAATCCAAATGAAATGATTAAGGATGAGAACTCAGTTCAAGGAATAATTTTATTTCGTTGATTCAAATTTATAAAACTACCATAATGAAGTCAAATAGTGTTTACTATAATACTTAATCATGGCCAAGGATACACAATTGAATAAAATTTCACTACAAACACCCATTACATGATACTCAACAATTACTTAATTAGAATATACAACTAAAAGAATCATTATTCCTAATAAATTTCTATAAGATGCAAGGAGTTAGATATTAAGATAAGATTTATTTAATTCTTAAACTAAAAGGAATATAGAAGAATTAAAAGATATCACGAAATTTAGTACTATAAAAATTAAATCGCCAAATAAGAGAACATATAAGAAAGGGTCAATATATACTCCATATTTTAAATTTTTCATTTAAATAAATCCCAAGTTAAAACCTTTAACCTACCTTTCCATTCTAACTTAGATACCATGATTAATAATATTCTAAAAGAACATATGGTAAAAGATACACAATTGTATTATTTAAGAGTTCAGTACAAATACGATATTCAACAATTAGAATTATAAGGATTTCAACAATCTATATATTCTACTCTATTTTATTTACCAAATAAATTCTTCTTTGACTTCATATAATAAAATCAACCCACAAATTCAACCTATAACAATATGCTTGGAAGCAATAATACTTTGACCAAGAACTCCATGAAAGATTGAAAATGGGACAAAATGAAATAGTTTTCTTATTTGATTAAATTAACAATTGTGAAATGATATCCCAAGGTAGCTCCAATATTAAAGAGACATTTACCACAAAGCCCTAGCATTAAATTTTGACTCTAAAATCATGCTAACATGGCCCAAATAAACAAAAGCTCTTACAATGCTAAATACATAATCATCAATCCAATTGAATGCTGATCTATGCATGTTTACTAAATTTTAGCACACGGAAATAGTCAATGACTACGCCTATATTGATTTAACATAATCCATATAATAATTTTCATTTAACAATTAGCGAGTCCCGGACCTACTAGGGGTTGTTAATATGAACCGGGATCGTAAAACTTATGGTATACTAAACAAAGTGTTATGACTGCGAAACTATGATTGGGTTCTGCTAAAATTTCCACCGAGAATCAAAGATTACAGATAGCATGAGAACCGCAGTCAAGCCACTAAATCTAAGAACATGTTTTGAGCTTAACATGTAAACCATTCGAAGATTAAGGAGAAGGATGCGTTGATCAGTCATTTAAGAATATTTGAGTGTTGGAATGCAATAAACGGTCAGAGTGAACCATCTTCTACCAAGCAGGAGAATCGGGCTTATAAGCATTATTAATTCAAACAATTAAGAGAGGGACCATTTAAACCTATACACCCTACCAAGACCAAGTACGCCACTAACAGTTTAACAATGAAACCAAAGAGATATTAAATTTACTATACCTTAGCAAGATGAAAAGTCGCAGCTGTGAAGGGTTGCCAATGGTTTCAAGAAGGCTGTTTAATGCTGAACAATGTCTCAATTCTAAATGTTGTAACTGAGACAGGTTGACAATGAAAATCAGAGAGATTATTTAATTTCTACACCCATGCAAGTCTAAAAGCTGCGGCTGAGACAGATTGCCAGTGGTTTCAGGGAGGTTATTTAAATCTGTACACTCTCCTAAGTATAAATGCTGCAGCAGTGATAGGTTGCCAACGGTATCAGGGAGATTAAAATAAATATAGATTACCAGACTATGTGAAGGAGCTCAACTAAACACTGTATCCAATAACATCAATTTCCCTCAGCTTCGACTGGACGGAGGTAATTGGAAAAGGCTCGCAACATTGCGCAGACTAAGAGAATTAAATAATCTGCTCATTGGTCCTCAATTTCTTCACTTGAACAATCTGCTCATTGACGGCATCAGAGAAGACACACGCACCAAGTTTCCTTCAAGTTTGAGATGGTTATGGTTGCAAAAAACGCGGCGTTCACTTCCAAGCCCCGCGATAATAACGGATGGCAGCGTAGCTATTTCGGCCTGGCATCAATCGTCTGGATGACGCACCACCGAAGAATCGAGACGAACGATGATGAAAGATTACATTTTATTCACTGACTGGCGACAGGCGCACGAAAACAGCGCATGTAAACGTTATCGGCGGCACTTCGCCGGCCTACCACAAACGTGACACGAGGTAATGGCCAAACAGACTTAACAAAGGTGCTAAAACATGGACACCAACTGCTACTCGCAATTCTTTACTTAAAAGGATTAAATGGAACGATTAAAGACAAGAGTATGGGCTTGTGAAACAACAGGATTACTATCTCGATCTGAGGGACAACATTCACCCTTAAAGGGGTAGAATTCAATGAAACATTTAGGCTCATGATTTACTTCAAACGGATTGAACATCAAGCCATTTATATCATAAGACCATGCGAACAACCAGGTTTAAAATGTAGAGCTAAGCCAGATTTCTATGCTCCAAATTGAAGACTCAGACAATGACTCACAAGATTCAATGACAACATAAATCGAAGCAATCTCATTTTTCCTCTTTATGGAACTGCATATTTCTAAACCCAATAATACGATCTAAGGCATCAAAACTGAGCATCTCTAAGAATCTATCAAATGGATCAACCTTTCTTTTCAACACAAAATTAAACAAGAATGTAACAAGCACATACCGAGCATTTGCAACCTATTGTCGTTATCACGTATATTGATAGCAGAATAGCGTTAGTCAATAGTGAGGACCAGGCATTTCCCCACCAAGTATTTGTTCCCCATTCCATGCCTCTACTTTTACCATATTGGAATCCCATGACTGTTAAACTTGCACATGCCCCTCGAACTTTTAGATAGAGAAAAGAGATCCGTTTTACGCCTTCCTCCCTCCATCTCCAGTTACCATTCATGAATGTGATCGTTGGTATTCCAGATTTTGCACCCCCTGACTTACTGCATAATTCTTGTTTATAATTGTTTCATGGTGTCCTTTCCACTCCCCTCGGAGAACCGTTCGATTTCCACAATCATTTATTTATTTGTTTAGCAACAAACAATTCTTTTTCCAGTTTTTTCTTGTTTAAAAACCCTTCAGCTTCCTATCTCCTTTTCCAAATAAATTTCTTATTATAATAATTATCTTTTGAAGATTATTTTGTTCACAATTACTATTAATTTCAATTTAACAATTTAAATCAAATTTATCTAATATTATAACTTTTACTTTTTTAACAAATTAGTTTAATTTGATCATTTTCTCTAAATCATTTGATTTAATTTAATTGATTATTATTATTTTTTTATATTTCTAATCATATTTTAAATAACCTTGCAAATCACTTATGATTTAATTAGTTATTTAAACATGATTTCTAACATAAGATATTTTCCACACAATTAAATAACATAGTAATCAATGAAGCACACACAAATGTCCCGAACAATCGACACGGAGGGGTATTACATCCTCCCCCCCTTAAAAATCGACTTACTCCTGGAAGTCGAGCTCAATCATAAACATGGTAACACAACAATATCAATGATCATAAGCACATCATCACCATAAATTAAAACATCGATTAAACATCATCAAGTAAACAACGAAAATTAAATAAACCAAAAAATAAGGAAAGGATACCAAAACAAAAATGGTGACGGGGTTACAACTAGACAAAGACAAGGACACATGACGAACTAGGTTGGGAAAACTTTCTTGTCAGTTCCTATTTTTCCACGTCAATCCCATTGGGTGTTTATGATGCTCGCCCTGTCCTGACAAAGCAGGTGGAATCGAGACTTAGTTCCTGCAATCCTGCATGCAAACAAACATTGTGCACAATACATATATATCACAAATACATCGTGAGAGGAATTCCCAGCATAGTAGGGCACTCGCGAGCGAGTGATACCACACTGTCCCTCCCACCAAACCACACCTAATAGTCAAAACAATTCTAGTAACTCATAAACAGTTTGCTTCTTATTAGTTAAGCAATATTCACATAGGGATGCTAACCATAAACCTAATTCATCTACTATATCAAAATTAATTACTACTTGACATTATAAGTATCTATACCTGCATATTACAATTACATTACCTTCGTCACTATACTTTCTGAAGCAAACTTCCTGTAAATCAAAAGCTACCATAGAACATTGCACATCAGTACCAATAATTCAAGTTGCATCTTAACCTCAAGATACCATATTCTGCTAAAAATCATAGAATAATTATTCACAAAACCTCGCATCTTCGTTAAAACTCATAATTTTCACACAAAGAACTTCACTTTACTCATTATTCAACACCAAATTTCACATCAATTTTAATAAAAAGGGGTAAAATTTTACACCTTCACAGATTCAAGAAACATAATTCATCACTCAAGGATAACAAAATCGCAGATTCTACGCACACTTGACATAATCACACACATAAAAGACATCACCAAGAAACACATCACACTAAAACTCAAGGGTCCATAGAGCATCCCCGACAGGAAGGATATCGGTGCATTGCGCACTACACCGCGGGTCCTATCCTTTCCCATCTGTTTCCTGCACCATCGACCCGACACCATAAAACAAAACAAACTCAAATCCATAACAATGACAGCAGAAAAGTGGAACTCAAGACTCATGGGTCTAAGCGCAAGATTACATAGTGAGCACACATAGTGCCCAGTGTATGAACCTATGCTCTGATACCATGTTGTAACGCCCTGCCATGTGAACCCCAAAGGACAATTAAACCATAATTACTGCACAATTTTTATTTTTATTTTTTTTAAAGTAAACATAACACACATGTGATACACACTAAGACATAACATAAATTTCATCTAAATATATTCATTAGCACATACATCCTTTGGGGTACACGAGGAGTCATTACGCGACTTAGATCCCCACAACGACAATAAAGAATAAAAGCCAAAGATATAATTCATAACAAAGTAAACATTAACAAATGTAATACATACATGGTAAACATTGATAAGAAACCATCTATATATACAACATATGCATGATTAACTTAACAAATTAAATAACAACTACCATAGCCCATATCCACTCAAGAATTATCGTTACATTACAATACAATGTTCAAGATGTACAATGATACAAAAGTGTTTCCAATCATAAATGGAAACCATACATAAGATAACATAATGAATATGCAGTATCATAACTGGCTCCAAGACGGATACAATTCTGAAGTCACTGCAACAACATCAATCCACACCTCTTGATCCTCGACTGGGGACCCAATGGGGTGCTTAGCACATTCCACCCGACCATGTGAATCCGAAGACCCACCCCTCGTGCTAAGGAGCTGACAAGAAGAGTCCTCAACCAAGAACATCCAAACAGGAAACCACAAGACTCAACAACATTCAAAAGTA
>VDFB02039940.1:0-11587 GCA_007258455.2 Sequoia sempervirens | reverse complement strand
TTGTGGAGGGCTCTGACACATTCTGAACAAACTGCCAATGAAAATGACATCTCATTCTAGGCTATTTATAGAATATAGTGCATTTAATTCCCCTAATTAATGCTCATATGGCAGCACTTGAAGGTCAATGAACAGTCAAATTTGAAAACGGTCGTGGGAGAGGCAGAGTCCGTGGGGTGGACGACAGTCAAAACTTGGTCATTGAATCAACGATGGAAATGGAAATCACATAGGCAGGTCCCGAGATGGGGAAATATGTTGAGTGATGGCCATTTGAAATAGCAAAGATGCTAAGGAAACTTGCAAGGGGCGATCCGCAAGGATGGACCCGCCTGACTACAAGGATGCCAATTTTAAATGATGGGGGAAATCCGCCAAGGGATTTCCGCAAAGGCCTAAAGCCTTGAAAATTTTGAGGGGGAAAAACATGGTCAACTTGAAATGACTCTTTTAGACTGACTGACCTCTTGGGACACAAAAAATAGGGGCATGCAAAATGAGGTGGTGACAAACAACCTGGTGAAATGAAAAGAAAAAGGGTCCCCATTCAAAATAGGGCGTGTGTGTTATAGGCACAAAAAATGGCGACTCTGCTAGAAAATGCTCCTGAGCATTCTAAAGATAAATGTCCATTCTAAACCCAGAATCTCTGGTTTCACAAACTAGGGGCCAGTTTCCAAAAGTGAACTAGCGGCTCAAAAGAGAATGAGACCCTTGGCTAAATAAAACCACAAGACGTCTTGTAAGTGTGTGAGTAGAGTGAATTTATTTCCCATCCTTAGAGACCATGCCAACAGCCATTAATCAGGCTAAGCAAGCAACATTAATTTTTTAACTCCAAAAGTAACTTGGACATTTCCCTGCTACCAGTCAAGCGTCCATAGCCCCGATGGAGTTATCATTGCGATCCCATGAATATTGATCTACTGCTATTTGGGCATCTATAGCCTAGGTAGAGTTATCAGCATGCCCACATGGTTGCCTAATTTTAATACTTTCCTTATTTTCTTTCTTTTATTTTTGATATTGCATTTAATATTCTTTTATTGAAGCTTACCATGGGTTTTGAATCACAGTGGTCACTGGAGCAGACTTGAGATTTTTCACTTGCATCGCCTTCATAATAACTATCGTATAGCCCCTCAAAAATAATTAATGTACATTTCATGCATCATCTGAGATGAATGTGAAAGTATTCAATGAATGATCAAGTTCTAAGTTGAGCTTAAGTTCAAATGAGGAAACCTCCCCACAGAAGTGATCAGAGACTAATAGGTAAGAATGAATGTTTATCCAAAGAACACAAAGAGCAGACAACAAAGTGAACCATTCATCAAACGAGCATGGCAACCACAACAAGAACCAAGGACACCCTTAGAGAAAAACAAAACAGCCAGGAAATAAATCAAAACCAAAAGCAACATGAAATAGGAAAGCGAGGAAAGAAAAAGCAACCTAAACTAACATATATACAAATATTTACAAGGAACAAGCTCAGACAAGCTTGAGCAATGAAATAATGCTTTAGGTGCTTCCCATTGATAGGCAATGGGATTTCTTCACCAATCAAAGTCTTTAGCGGAAAGCATTATCACCAAGGATTTCAGCAATCTAAACGGGGCCAAGCTAGAGCTTGCCAAATTTTTCATGTCCCCCTTTCTTCTCATGGGCCTTGTCCCAACATAGGACTAGATCAATGATTGTGAAGGCCTTAACTTTGGCTCTTCGATCGAACCATCTCTTGACTACACCCTGATGCTTGGTGACATTTTCAATAGCACGGTCATGTACTTCTTCCAAGTGGAGTAGCTCAACCAGACAAGCCTCTCGTCAATCCCCTTCTTCGTAGAAAGTGTTGATGAATTGGAGTGTTGGGATCTTAAGATGCATTGGGAATACAGGCTCTAGGTTGTAAACTAGGTGGAATGAGGAATCACCCAAGGTAGCCTTGTGGTGAGTGCGATCTACCCAAAGGGAAAAGCGAAGATGGGTATGCTAGTCCTTAGGATTCCTATCAAGCAGTTTTTTAATTATAGTGATGAGGTTCTTATTGGTAGATTCCGCTAGGCCATTGCCCTAGGGGTAGTAGTTGGATGATAACTTGAGGGAAATCCCATAGTCAAAGGCCCAACTAGAGAATTTAAGCGATGAAAAGGTTAGGCCATTGTCGCAAACCAAGGCATAGGGGGAACCAAAATGATTCAAAATAAAACTTTCAAGAAAATTAATAACTACCTTTGTAGTACATTACCTACATCTAAGGATTCGAAACATCTCACATACTAATTATAATCCTCAATTCCAAAATAATTTAATAGAACTAGATAATTATATAGTAATGAGAATTAAGAGGAATAATTATATAATTCACATCACTTATAAGAATGGAATAACATGCACATCAATGAATCAAGGTCTATCAAATAAGGTAAATGATTTGTCAGTGTAAATAAGCATCATCTTTACTCAAAGTAAATAACTTACAAGTATATCATATTTGACCAACCTAATGATGCAAACACAAGAAAGGCTTGCTCATACATGTGTCAACCACCTAGACCTGCAAGAAAGTGTTAGTGAATAGGGGTTTACCTTGGGCAAACCCCGTTTTGGTAATCAAACCTTGAAAAGAAATAAGATAAAGGTATGATGAAAGGACACATTTTGCTGATGCAACTCACCAAAACTCTAGCATTAAGCTCTTGCTTGATTGTGATAGATCTTGACTTGAATGCTTCTTGAGTCATGAAATCTTCATCACAAATGTTAGCTCATATACAAACATGTTACATGAATGAATTTAACATGATGGTTAGGCATTATGAGTTACTATTACAACAATGATGGTAAGAATATATCGATCTTTACAGAAGATAACAATATTAAATATTTTTAAACATTAACAAACAATCTTCCTAATTTGCCTCCCAAGAGATGAAATATAGAATGAATGCATGCTTAATAGGTTCCTTCATGTTTTCTTTCAAATGATGTGATCATAGATCTATACTTCTCTTTTAAACAAAAAGTATACTCAAATACAATTAAGGCATCCAATGAGTAAGCAATGATTGAAATGATGTATTGTTGTTCAAATGATTTAATAAAGAATTCGGCAAGATAACTAGATTTTTTTATGCTCAAATGAGTGTATAATTGTTTATTCAATATATATAACAATGTTTGAGCTATGTTCAAGAATGTCTTAAATGTTGTCCTAGTTCACAAACAATCTGTTAGATGGTGATAATAATAGGGATACTGAACACTATACTTTATAAGGCTGCTAGAGAGATAGATTAATCCTTTTTCCAACATTTTACATACTGATATGATGTTGAGCAATGATTTCTTGATGTGTATGGGGTGTCATAAATGCAGGACAGTGAATAATCAAGACTTTAAGAAGCCAAATTTTAAAGCCAAGACAAAGATTGAAGATCCTTTGAAGGCTATAGGTTAATCGCACAGCAAAAAGATTTGTGAAGGTGTTTGTATGCCAGAGGGCTGTCCAAAAATAGGGACAACAACAATGGAGCTCTCATGAAGTTGTAAAATGATTTGTAATGATTTTGGAGCTGCCTCAAATGGTAGACAAAGAGTCACAAGTATTTTGAAGACTTTCAAAGGTCTTTTAGGCAAAGGGAAAGGTAAGAAATTGAAGATTCAGGTGAGTAGCGAAAGAACAGAGTGCCCAATATGGTGACTTCAGACTATTAGAAAAGTCTAGAATGATCTCTCCAAAATCTGACCCAAACAAGGGGAAAAAAATTGTGAAAACAAGAAAACAGACACACATAATAGAAAAGATAAAATAGATTATAAACTAAATAAGAATGAATTCAAAGCATTTTAATTCTAGTGTGATCAAACAAAACTACAAAAATGAAGTATGTAATCCATTCACAAAATAAAACACAACACTAATTTGAACCATGCACTGCATGTCCACATAATCGATGTTGATTTGATGAAGAACTGAAGGAATATGAAGATCATAACTTCTTAACATAAACTTTCATAGGCCTATCCACTCACCTTGAAGAACTATTGAGAATGCTCTAGGTACACTCATTAGCCTTCCTAATTCCTGAGATGCACCTCTGCTCAAGTAAATAGCACCGCTAGGCCCTCCTTCTAGCAAATGATCAACCCAATCCTCGGTACCAACATTAACATTGGGCTCGTGGGAAATGCCTATAATTTCCTTAATAAATGTTTTCAGCTTGGAGCTATATCAAACTTCAACCCTGCAAATGGTCCACACATCTCAAAAATGCCCTAAAGAGTGCTACCATTAATCAAAGTATAGGAGGGGACTCTGACTTTTGTGAGTCCATAATTATGTGGTATTTTTGGCCTTTCTTCCCTTTGTTTAGAAAACAAGCACTTCATCTTTATATGCATTGCCATTACAATCAAATTCCTCTAGCGAGGAGACAAAACCCACCTCAGAAACACAAATAAAAGAATGGAATTGCGTAAAAAGTATGGTGCAATGTAGATCCACTACAAGCTCAAATTCTAGGATGTAAAATATCAATCTCTAGTCTATTCCTGGTTGTGCAGGGAATACCAGAAAGGTTATGTAAACAATTGTGTCATTCTTCGTTATGCCTTTCCCCCCCTTTTTAAAGTTTTCTTTTACCTTCTTTTAAAGATTTCTTTTCAGTTTTCTAGTAACTGAATCTTGGAAATAAAACAATAAATAAGATTTATATATATATTATACAAACTAAAGAATACCTATGTATTCATACCAACATCATTAAAGTTTAAATGCGAAAGCATGCGTTCCTTAAGAAATTTAAATGCATTCCAATAATTGACACATGGCTAGTATATTTATATTTATTTATTTATATATATATATTATTTTTGCTCATTTTAATTTTCTTCAATTCTAAACACTTTTAGAATACTAATCTTCATATCATCATAAATTAAGAAATCTATATGTTTATACATGTATTTATATATTTTATTTTAATTATTTTCATATCAAAATTATTTCCTATAATATTTATTTTTCTCATGTATGAAGAAAAGTTATCCGAGCTCATGAATTTTCATCTACTTAATTTTCTCAGTTTACTAGTTAATTTGTGTGAGGAGACAGGATATGACACTACACGTAATAGCTTATGTCCATCTAGTACAATAATCAGAAGTAGTTAGAATGTACCTGTGTCCTGCAAAAGATGGCAGGCTTACCGGACCAATGAAGTTGAGGCCCCATTGTGCGAACGGTCTTACCTCCAAGACTGGTTGCAACGAGACAACAACATTCTTCTCCTTGGTTGCAGCAGTCTAGAAGACGTGGCACGTGCGAACATGGTTATGAGCATCCTTGAAGATTGTCGACCAGTAATAACCTGCTCTTAGGATCTGATGTGTAGTGGAAAGACCAGACCAATGATCGGTGCCAAGCTTATCAGGAAATTCTTTTAATACTCAATCTACTTCTTCTTTCCCAAGGCACCTAAGGTAGACACCTTCATGGTTTTTCTTGTAGAGTATGGATCCTCACAGTATGTAGCTTTTTCTTTTCAAATGAAGAGCATGCTTTTGGACACCCTGGAGATGAGGCAGACTCTTACTTTTTAGTAGATAGTAGACTATATCGTTATACCATTCACCAGGAGACACATCTTCAAGCTGATATTGTTGAACTGTGAGTTTTGGACCTACTTCAACTGTTGTTTCTGCTATTGTTCTGGTGAGATATTTTCCTCATACTAATTTCATCTATTGAATTTCCATGTCGTACTCCTGTAGTATGGTAACCCACTTGGCCCTTCTTTCTCCTAACTCACTCTACATTAATAATGTCTTCATTGTTGGGTCAGGCACAATGGTGAATACTTTGTTCCAAAAGATATAATGTCTAAATTTCTTTACTCCTCTGACCAAAGCATAGGCCTACTTTTCCACATTGTGATACCATAGTTCAGCATCTTTCAAGGGAGCACTCATGAAAGCGATTGGGTGCTCACTTCCTTTGTCATCCTTTTGAGTCAGTATGCTAGCACACAAGTGATTTAAAGTGAAGGAGTAAATGTAGAATGACTTGAGGTAATCGGGACTGATGAGCACAGGCGCTTCAGCAATGGCCTTCTTAATTTCTTCAAAGGATTGCTTTTATTCTGGAGTTCACTCTACTTTGGCATCTTGCTTTAGCATGGCATTGAGTGGCTTGACAATTTCAACAAATCCTATAATGAACTTCCAAACAAAACTTATCTTTCCAAAGAAAGATTTCAGATCTTTCTTGCTACTTGGCAGTTGTATCTTCAAAAGGGACTGGATACGATTGGGGTCTATGGAATTTTCTTGTTCTGAAATAACATGTCCAAGAAGCTTACCCTCAATGACTCTGAAGATGCATTTCTTCGGGTTCAGGGAAACCCCAAATTCTCTACACCTTTGAAAAACTTTGCACAAATTGGCGACATGATCACTCTGTTTCCTGGAGAACACCATCAGATCATCCATGTAGATGATGATGCACTTTCCTATCAATTCTTTGAACGCGGTGTCCATGGCAAGCTAAAAAGTAGCTCTTGTGTTGATGAGCCCAAAGGGAATTCTCCTATAGGCAAAGGTTCCCCACTTTGTGGTGAACGCGGTCTTGTGCCTATCTTCATACTGCACCATCACTTTATTGTAGCCGAAATACCCGTCCAAGAAGGAAATCATCTGTGAACCATTAACGATCTAAAGTACCTCATCTAAAGAAGGCACTAGATGGTTGTCCTTTTCTGACACCCTATTCAAGTTGCATAAATCCACACACAATCTAATTTCTCCATTCTTTTTCCTAACTGGGAGAAAATTGGCCACCCATGTGGAGTGCCAGACTGGAAATATTTTTTGGGCTAAGAGCAATTTCTGCACTTCCTTATTGATGATGGGTTCCAATAAGGCATTGATGGGGCCCTGCCTTTGTCAAAATGGGTGTACGTTAGGCTTAAGAGGTATGGTGTATGTGATGATGGAGGTATAATAAGTCTTCAAATCTTCATAGCTCCGTGCAATCATGTCATGATACTCCTACAAAGCATCAACTATTCCCTTCTCTTATGGTCTGCACACCTTGCCAATGAACACATTCTTAACCTCCTGGATTGTTTTGAGGTTCTAAGTATCACATTTATTGTTTATTGAATCCCTCTTGGTCTACTATTCCTGATCTCGGATCTGATCCAAATCAAATATACGCTCCAGTTGGACCATACCTCTTGGAATGGTATTTGTCTTACGATGAATAACCCCTTCTAGATCTAACTCAGCTTCTTTAGGCTCTGCCTCATCGATTATCTGAGTTGCGAACACATCAGAACTGGTGATGAAGTCTAGGATGTTCTTGTCATCATCAAACACCTAGAAGTGAGTGACATTGTCAGGTACAGAAAGGCTGGAAGTGATCTCAATATTAAATTTCTTTAAGCCAAACAATGATAGGGACTGGAGGGTGTTGGCTACTTGAGCCAAGGCATCAGTAGTATGGTTTTTGGAGTGAGTGATCAACTAAATATTAAAGGCATCTAGACCCTCTAAGAGATCCCAAACCCTGTGTCTATAGTTTGCTAGCCATCTATCATGGCAGGAGTACAATTTTCTAACCTGTTTTACTACTAGCTCAGAATCACCAAACACTTGCAACAATTTAACCTTCTTTCTCAGAGCCATTAAAAGACCATGCACTAATGCTTCGCACTCTGCTACATTATTGGTGCAATAAAATTGAAGCTTGTGAGTAGAAAAATAAGTGTTACTCGTAGGGCTGATAAGTTCAAATCCGGCTCCTACTCCTTGTTTAGATTTGGACCCATCGAAGCGTAGAGTCCAAAACTTAGACGGTTCTTTGACTTCAGGACCAATGAGGCTTGGCCTCTTTTTTGGCTTTGTACTTTCATCTATAGTTTATGGGATAGGTGTTAGTTTGGTAAGGTTGACAGCAAGTTGCTTTGTCGACAGCTCTACTTTGGGGGCAACACGTCCTTTGATATGTTCCACTGCTATTTGACACAACCAGTTGTCAAACTTGGAATGGGAAGCATTGTGCACCTGACACCAATTAGGTAGTGAGAGCTCTTGGAAATTCATTCTCGCACCCAAGCTGAGCTAATTTTGTACACATTTCTCCATGAAATCTTGGAATCCATCTAGTAATCCCAAATTGTCATCTTCATAAAGCTCATCATTATCAGACTCCACTAGAGTTTTTGTGCTTTGAGGTGTATGGGCTAAATTGGTTGGAGGGATGTATTGCACCAGGAAGACTTATGCAATCATCCCTTCTCCTGAATCTTCTGATTCTTCTTGTTATCCAACAAGAGAGTAATTTCTCAATTTAGTCTCAGCAAACAACACCTTGTTAGTGTTGTTGTATTTGGTAATCATGAACTTCATGCGGGGCTCATGATCAATAAGGATCTGATTTAGAAGTCCTCTCCATGGTAGCCACATGTGAGAATGATCTGTTCTAGCGTATCCATTTAGCGTTCTAGTAAAATATCGCCCAAGTATGATCCCATAGGTGTCAGGGATGTCTGCAACTTGAATATCAATTATTTGTTGCACTCTTAGATCTGCAACAATCTCCATTGGAATCTGATTCATTTCTCCCACTATGTTGACCTTTGTTTTGTCCAATTGAGTTACCTTCCTCCTGGAAGGGGTGGGAACTATGCCTAAAGCATTGCAAACAAAAAGGGGCATGGCATTGGCCAATGCTTCTGAATCCAGCAAGTAATTATGCAAATTCTTTCCAAATATCTAGATGGTGGTAAGGAAAGGAAGTTTCTCCAACTTCCCTCGGAAGAGGCCCATAGGCATGTCCACCTAAGCCACTTGAGCTCTGCTCTTATCACCATCCATATCCTTCACCTACATAGGAGACTACTCTTTAGGATTTTTCTTGCCATTTTGATTGGATTCTTTTGCTGGTTGTTTTCCCGTCAGCTAGTTTGGAGGCAGATTTGCCTTCTTTCCATGAATTTTTTGAATGACCGACTCACTTGGAGGATCTTCAAAGGAGACTCTTTTGGCTGGTGTTTCCTGTGTTTCCTAAGAGGATGCAGTCCCATTGATAACTCAAAAGAAGGTGTTCCTAACTGCGGGGACCTTGAGTAACTCAAAGGAAGAAAAGTTGATTTTAACCTTTTTGAACTCTTTAGCAACATACTCACCCATTTGCTCAATTTTAGTGCCAAAGGCTTTACCTATGGAAGAGCTAGCAGGTTGGGTTTGTACTTGGCTTAGTTGGTTTTGGGGTTGATTTTGAGGCTAGTTTTGTGACTGGCTTTGAGACTGATTTGATGACTTGTTCCTGTTGAGGTATTGAGTGGGAACATGAGGAAAACCAGGATTATTGTTGGCAATAGGGTTAGGAAGGGTATTGAAATTATTTTGCAGAGTTGAAATCATAAAGGGTCCACCCACCTGTCTATTCCTAAGGTAGTAGGGGATTTCTCTTTGGTTAAACATGTGGACATCACCTACATGTGGTTCGTCCTCATTTTTCGTACCATTATCTATAGAGGAAAAAAGCTAAGACAAGGTCTCCTTGCTACTTACCTCATGGAATTCTTCCTCCTTTGGCAATGCGTCCTCAGTTTTTGGTGTGTTGCTCTCACTCCACAAGAATGGTGCTTGATTAACCACAAGATAGGAGGAGTCATAAGCCTCAGACGGGACTAGGTCCCAGCATCCAGTGCTATCCACAACATTTTGGGACTTGACTTGGAAGATTTATGTGGTTGTGAGGAACTCGGGGTAGTCCAACTCAGAGTTCCTATTTGTTTTGTGGATCTGGCACCATCTAGACAAAGCAGCCTCAGCGAGGTGCACACCACTAGTTGTCTTCTATGCATTAGCGAGTTGATTGAGAGGAGTGGGAAAACCTCCGTTGTTGGGCCTTTTGTTCCATGTCCTATTTTTTCTTTGTGTTGGCCTCCTCTCAAAATTTTGATTAGAATTTTGTCCTCCTTCATAATTTTGTCCCGAGGAAGGGCCTGCATCATGGTTGTCCCTACTTTCCCTATTGAGGTTAGCTTGAATGGTATGTTGAGACACTTGCAATTGATTGTTCTAATTTCTCAAATGTGTCATCGTTGTGGACATCTTCTTAATCATTTTCATCAACTCCTCAAACCAGTCTTTATCTGAGTTACTCAGCTGTGATGCTTGATTTTGAAGGAAAACGGGAGGTGCAGCTGGTTGGTTTTGTTGCGAGGGAGGAAATTTTGGCCCCTAAAGGTACAACGACGTTTGATACTATTGTGAGTACACTTGTTTCTATTGGGGAGCCTGAGAATAGGCCTATTTTTGTTGGGGCTGCAAGTACTAAGGCACGGTAGTGCTTGGTAGATTGGTTGTCCAGGATGTGGGACTATGGGTAGCTACGACACCTGGTTCATAAGGGGTGCTTGATGTGCAAATGCTTGGTTGAGCCCTTGGACCTACATCATATGGGCTACGGGACCCAAGGAAGGCAGTGGACCAGAGATGTTTTATCCCAAATCAGTCTTGGCTATGACTGCTTCAAAATAAGCATCGACCAACCTTGTGGGTGGCAGACACATCTTCTTTACCAATGTTGCAGTAATATTATCTAACACTACATAATACATTGGCAAGGCAGCAGAATCATTGAGCACGTGTGGGGATTGAAGTCTCATGTAAGCACAATGAAACAGTTCATTGAAGGAGTTGATTGGCTCATTAATCTCCCTTCAAATAGACATGAATTGTCAGTATAGCTTTGAAGGGCTTATCAGAATTTTGTATTTCTACAAAAAAGCATTCATCAATAGGTCCCATGAAGTGATGGATCCCCTTGAAAAATTGATATACCAATAGAAAGCTTCTTCTCCCAACGAGTACGGAAAGAGATGACATGCCACATCCTCATGGTCAATCTGCATATCTTTAATTATTGTTTCAAATATCTTAATGTGCTCTTTTGTTGTCCTTTATGGATCCCGAGGATTGAACTTCGTGCAAAATCTTTCCAAATTCTTGTGCATGTCATGGTAAGCATTGAATTGAAAGGGAGAAGGGTTTTGCACCATCCAAGCCATAAGGGGAGACAAAGGTAGTATTTGTTGTTGGGGAATAGTAACTTGGGGCTATACAAGGGCAGCAGTTGTTGGGACTACACCTTGAACTTGGAGGGCGGGGGTAGAGGCTACTGCCTAGCTATGGGAAGGATGGGGTTGAAAGGCAGTTTGCAGCGGTTGAGTAGAAGGGATGGAAGTGGATGAAAGAAGGTGAGTGTGGGGTGAATCGAAGGTGGAGGAAGGAAAAGATGGAAGAGAAGTGGATGGAATGGAGGAGGAAGAGGAGGATACATCCCCTCCTTTGATTCTCTTAGCCCTTGTGGGGGGTTACAACTGAAATTCCCCTTTGTTTGGTGTTGATCTTAAAACTCTTTGAAATCTTTTAGGGGAAAATGAACCAATTTGATTCAACTTAGCACAGCAAGGCCCTCCTTCTAGTGCTAGTTTTGTTGTTGTTTTTTTATGCACTTCTCAACACAGGTAATGCATAGGTGCATTACCTCTCTTGAAAGGTAAGCTCC
>VDFB02039939.1:0-17198 GCA_007258455.2 Sequoia sempervirens | reverse complement strand
TAAATCAAATATCTTCTAAGTTAATCCAAAACATGCCATAAAGATAACATCGGAATAAAATAACATCACATTAAAATATAACATTCACATCATTTAATAATTGTGATCAAAAGTAGCCAAGTTCCAAAGTCACAACATAAACAGAACCAAGCATTACAAAGAAACACTGTTGATCCAAACATCCAAAATGGAGGGGTGTTACATATACTCTTGTTGGGAAACAACCACACCTATGAGTAAACTTCCCCTTGCCCCATAAGATAAAGCTCTAGACCCATAAAAACTTAGAAGAATAAAAACTTAGGATAATAAATTAGCTTGGGGACATTTCCTTCTCTTTTTCCACCTTTATATATGTAATAGAAGGCACTCTAAACAATCCCTAACCTCCTATTTTAACACGTAATTTGACAAATCAAATTTATATATCTACATGTGTCTTATTTTTCATTATTTAGTCCTTTACCTTAATCTTAAGCCTTTTACCTTGATGGTGATTTATTTAAATAAATCTTAATTCTTTACCTTAATCCATGTGGTTTTATTTATTTTTAAATAAATCAATTAATGTATAGATCATCAAATTTGGCTATAGTTTAATTATCAAGTGATATCTAGCTAAAAATAAGTTTATGGGGCCTTATTTTAGGGGATTCACTTAATAAACCAATGACATAGTGCATGCATTTGAATAGGGTTCTAATAAAACCCCCTAATTTCATTTCTACCCTTCATATTAACAACCACACACTGGACTCAATTTAATGTGTGTACATGCTATGGATTTTTAATGTTATGGATTTTTTAATGTTATAAGTTGAATGGTCTTTAAATGAAATGTATTTTAAATTTGTGCACATTCAATGTTATTTTTAAATAACTTTCAAATTGTGTGCATTATTTAATTAGTTTGTTGATATACATTTTTTAATTGTTTAACATGTAGTTGCCATTTAATTGCTCACATGGATCCATAATTTAATATAGAGGATTTTATGATTGATCCACAAATTCATTGTAATAACCTAGTCATATAGCTTGAAAAATCCTACGATTTTTTTTTTATAAGAACCATAAATACATAACACTGTGACTGCAAGATCAATAAGAATGAATAGCAACATCAAGGTCCAAATGTTTACAATGATGCGTACAACAAGTAAAACTTGCTCACCACCTGACCGTATTGGCATCATGAAGCCGCGTAAGCTCTAGCCAAACCCCCGAGCAAGAAATAGACTACATATGGGCTTAGTTAATTATAGATAGTAAAAGAAGAAATATAAGTACTGTAATAGCGGGTATGCAACCCTTTCTAGGACTCAATCTTTCCTAGACAGTACTTCGTCAGTTGCCACCCACTTAGGTGAAACCGAAAGGGATTCCTTAGACCATATACTCCAAAAATGTAATTAATCTATAAATTTATAATAACATAGTTCACTACTTAGTCACATTAGATCAAAAGTCTAAATTAACCTCGAATGAGGAAAAATTCTATCAACCATAAGTAATTCCCAATATTCTCATCCGAATATGTAGATTTAGCAAAGGTAATGTAAAAGTATAGGATTCCCCTAAGGTTTGTAACCCCATTTTAAGCTACTTGATCGTAACAATAGATAATGTGTGATATTCAATATCCATGACTATTCTTAGCTAGTTATACATGTTAACTTGATAGGCGTAAAAATAAATGACAGCGAGAGGTTTACAATTGCAATATTAATTAATAAGATTTTATTTTCCTTCTCTAAAGATAATTGATTGAGATAATATAATCTTACATATTTACCTTCCTTCCAATATGTCCTAGTTGGATGTCAATTTTCTAGAAGATATTCCATGCCTTGTAACTGGAGTTCCTTGAAATTCCTCAACTCACCATTAATATTTCATGATTCTTAAGAAACTCAAGATTACTTCACTAACTCAATAAACAATTTCACTTGATCTACTTGATACAAGGCTTCATACACAAATACAATTTATTGCTACTAGGAATGTGATGATAAGAGTAACATATTGATTTGAAAAGGAACTGAAACTATTTTAGTGAATGTTTCTTTTACCTAAAATTTTGACTATTGTTTACTAATAAAATACTTAGTAATTTAATGGTAAGATAAAAAGAAATAATATGGTAAAATAAGTACCTACTGAAATAATTATATTCTTTGCAAAATTTATTTCTATCATGTCACCAACTTATCACTGATTAATAATTTTAACAATAACCTAAGTTTTGCAAATGGTTATTAAGCCATATTAGGAATCCAAAGTCTAAGGGTTCATATGTAATGATCATAGAATAGAATATTCATTACCAAGAAGAATTTAAGTATAACTCATACCTCTTTTGATCCTCCATGCAATGGCCATTGGGTATCATTGGTATTTACTAATGAAGGTTAATGATATACTACTATCATCCCCTTCTGCATCTGGACCAAGTCACCATTAGTTCAAATTTTTGAAAAGAAACATTACATACTTCTTTGATTGTCATGTGAATTGAATAGTGAATCTCTAATTACCCTTTTTGCAAGTTAATCGAATCATAATGACTTCTCTATCAAATTACCATGACATAAATTTATAGAAAATTATAGAGTCATAATGTATGTAGAACATAATTACATCAGATGATGAAATACAACACATGTTGTGGAATTTAAAGCATTTATTATCTTGTTCAATCTTTAATACCTAATTTGCGAATAATATATAATGATCATCATGCAATATTTTTGAAGTAATGTATCTTAATTCCTATCTAAGATAATCGAACTATAAGATTGTGAACGTGCATCATGGTTAATACAAAAGTAACCATATATTATAAATCTAATGGAATTTCATTTTACTTGCTTACTTCTTAGTCCCTTGTAACATTAATTAAATACAAATAGAAGATGAACCAATTCTACTAAATGTTAATTAAATACTCATTAATATACGTACCAAAAGTAAAACTTCTAAACCAAGAAATCTTCTTATGATAACAAGGTTTTAATACTTCAAATGTAACGTTTCAAGGTATAACTCAATGTGAATCTCCTTATTATTAAGTATCCTTACAAATACCATATAATATTAAAACCGTCTATATTTATTAATATTTTATCAATTGATAGTTTGTAAATACCATAATTTCTTTTACGCATTACCATTCACTTGAAATATTCAGTTGGTATTACTTGAGAATTAGATCTTCCTTGATAATTCACTCTATTATCTTTATTATTATATTAGACAATTTAAATTACGTTCCCACTCACAATTAGACTTGATAAATGCAATTATTGAAAATTTTATTATCACAAGAATTAACCCAAATATTATATACATTCACCTAACTTTTCACTTTTTATTATTTATATAATTTCCTTTATTTTTGAACTACTTGAAAGCTATTTTTATTTATTTTTCAATACTTACTATTTTTAAAATAAAATAAAATAACTAAATCTATTGCATGCAATTTATAAATCAACTAGATTTTATTTCTTTCTAAATGTGTCATATCCAAAATATTCTAAGAAAAGATCAACTAAAACTTTATTTCTTTCTAAATACTTAACATACCTAAAATATTCTAAAAAGGTAAGAAAATCTAAAAAAAAAAGATAAGGCATTTTTTTACACATCTATCTTTCTATCTTTTTTTTTAAAAAAGACTAAAGATCTTTTAACTTATCTACTTTCTATCTATTTAAAAGGAAAGACTAGAGAAAAACAACTGTGAGACTAAGGAAAGAACTTTAAATGCATGTTTATTCCTCTTTAATAAAGTCTAGGTTTAAATTTGCACGAAAGTGAACTAAAATGATTTAGTTTTATAACAGGTATGCTACGACAAAGCAAAATTCAGCGGTTCGCCAAGGTCAGATATTCAAGAACAACAATATTAGTGCATAAGCAAGCTTCTAACTTGGATTCTGAAAATGATTATATTTCAAATGTCGTATGTAATTCCTAAAGCATGAAGAGGATGGATGGATCAACTCAAAGCTCTAGCAGAGTGCACTTAATTCTTTATAGGTGATAAGAATATTAATTTTGTGCTATTTATCTTAAATATCTAGGAAACAATACTACAAGCTAAAGATCCAACTATTTAAGTCAATAGATAAATATGAGTGACTTGAAGCATACCTATAATGAATAACACACTGTTGCAGGAGTTCTTTCCAGAAAAAGAAATTTTAACAATTATAGATCATGCCTCAAATTCAAAGTTTGAGTTTCAATGACATGTATACAATGTAAATTTCATAGATTAGCAATAAATAAAACATGGAGAATCTAACTATAAATCCCCGACCCAAATCAGATTCAATGAATTAAAGGGACGCATAGATTTCATATATGTAATGAGGTTAGTGGCATATTATTATCACTCTACAAATACATAGATCCAGACTTGGTGTATGAAATGTGCAGACAGAAAGATGGACAATGAACTCAGACTCGCTTAGAAAAATAACAACCCAACTCACATACCTGAAAGACTAACACAGTAAAGAGCAAGGACAGGCAACCAGAGATGAAAAGACACTGGAGAACACAGAAAACTAAGCCCTTGCTGAAACCATGTTCATGTTGTTTGATTTATAGCCAACCTCTTAATAAATTCTAGGTATACTGTAGCATAGTGTTAGATGCAACATTTATGAAGACTGGTGAGACGTGAGCAATGGTGAGTAAAACGTGGGCGGCTCAGGACGACACTTGGTCGGCAGGAGATGGCTCTAGAAGGTGTTTGGTCAGCAAGTTTGTGTTGACACCAATAATTAATTTATATCCTCCAAAACTCATAGCACTGCTTAATTGGCTTTTAAACAAGGAGATATCAGTCCTTTATTACATACTGCACAATAATTCAATTGCAAAGAATTAGGTAAAAAGAATGGAGATCTGAACGGTTAAGCAATGTGAATAGAGAACACTGATTATTCTATTCATGCCATTTGCAAAGAGGAAATTAGACATATTTTGCTGCAGTATCCTGCACATGCCTACATTCTTAAAATTGAAACAATAAAAGTAATCCCAATTAGCATAGTATTGTGTACACATTTTATTCTTAGTACCCTGTGCAGCGAATGGGAGATCTATCAAACAATTGACACACAAGGAAGTTTATTGAGCAGGTATTGGACCACTATTTGGTTCGGTAATGTTAGAATACTCATGAGTTTATTCTACGAAATGAGACCAATTATTATTATTTTATTTTTTTCAAAATTCTCATGTCAGATACCAAAAGAACTTGATAGAATATGAATTTCCTTAAAGGTAACATCGAATAAAGTTTTACACATCCAAAGATGATCCATTTGGGTACTTAAATTGCCTACCTCGCCTTGCAAGATGGTGATGTCGGTTACAAGAGGCATTTAATTCATGTCTATCCTCGACTTCCTGCCTTTTCAAATTATTTGTAAAGAATGTTCTCTCAAATTGAATTAGTATGACGATTATTTAATAACTCATTATTGATTTAGACTAAAATATTCAACGTCGATTGATCACCTTCAATTTAATTGATTTATTGTTAATGCAATAAATTCCTAGCTTATTACAAAAAAAATGAGGAGTAATATTATATTTATTCAATATAAAGGTATATCACATCATGACAATGTAACAATAATAATTCATGTTAATAATCTAATAAAGAGATGACCGAATTTGAACACAAGGGTTATAATGACAATAACTTGTTGTCATTAATACTTTGGTATCTCAAATGGTTATTTTATAAGTAGAAGGTGGAAATCAAATAATTTAATTCCTAATTCCTTCATAAATAATAATTCATAGTTGGCCTATTAAGGCAATAATTTCTAGTTGATCGCTTCAAAAGCAATAAAGAAAAATCATTGCTAACTTTGCCCTCAATCGATGCCATTAATTCCTTTAAGCCCCTTTTTTTTTCTTTATTTACACAAATACTAAAGATTAATAAATGATCTAAATAATACGTTTTCCAACAATAGTGACAAGTCATTTATACATTCAAAAGTAGGGTTGTGACATTCATCCAGATCCACCACCAGAACAAAAACCCACACCTCTAGACTCTCCACTGCCTAACCCCCCACCCCCTTGTAGTAGATGAGGATCAATTAAGAGAGAGCATCCGAGCAAACCTTATTGTGATTCAAGGAAATATAGATCTGATAAAAAATGAGCCTAGAATCCATCCCCATCTCGCATGGTTTGCATCTACCTATTGTCAATTTTGTTTGATCCATTGATGCAGACCTAGATAGGTTTCATCAATGGAGAGAAGAGAGGAGACAATTCTATGCAGATGGATTGTCCTACAAAGAAATCAATGACCTTAAAATTACCAAACAAGCCATGTGCCAATATTTTATTAACCCCCAAACAAACCAACCAATTCCACCCACCAAAAAATGAATTTCAATTTTATGGTGTAGGCACCCACATATAGCTACACATTTTTGGGATAGATGGTGGATGATGTTTGATAATCCACCACATGGCAACTATGAGGAGCCCCTATACTTTTTGAGAAAGTTATGGGCTGAGTTTGAGTTGGGTAAAAAACACAACTATTTTGATATGAGGTCATTTCAGGGAGTTGGGCATGGCATGCCCCAACATAGACTAGGAGCACGTGTTGATCCTCAACGACATGCTCTGATTGCTCCTATTGTTCCTCCTCCTTCTCCTGGTGTTCCCACTGCATTTTAGTAACAAACCATGTTATTTACATTAGGAGCATTGAGTTTTCTTTCAGGACATCTCACTCATCAGACTGCACACATGGTGATTAAAGTGGCCAATAGAGAGCATGGAGGCTCAGGCTATAGGAATACTCAAACATCCACTTCAGGTGACCCACATGCATCTAGGACAGAGTCATACATGAATTTACCATATGAGGATCATCCTACATAGATATGTTCATCTTTTGAACTTAAATTTAATTCAAGTTTGAAATGTGAAAAATTCATATAAATAATAACATCAAATTATATATATATAATATAATATTAATTCAATAAGTGTTTGGTGTAGACGCATGATCAGACGATGCCTGAAACTCAATATGATCGTCGTGTCTATATGTCGAGTGCTGTAGATATGGGCTCACCTTTTGGACAGGTAATTGAACCAATATATATTAAATAATCTGTGTGGATATATCTAATTTTTAATTTGAATTTGTACACGTGTGAATTGATAATATAATATTATATCTAGATGCAGGGAGGTCATAGGATACCTAGTATTGACCAACCACAAGTTGTGGTGAGCGCTTCTGAGACATCATCAACTCAAGCACGTGCTTTCAAAAGTTTGTTAAGTTTAAATTAAATACACACCATATATCTAATTTAGTTTGTTCATTTACATACACATGTGTGAATGATCTATACAAACTGTTGTACATCTATACATGTAGGGATTTCATGAGATACCCATGGCGGGCATAGCTGAGATGTTGTTGACATTTATGCATGGGAAATCTCAGATGTGTGATCATGTGGTCATATCATTAGAGCTTGTAAACTTTACTAAATCTCCTATACAATTTTTACGGACCTTTTAAATATATATGTTCGAGGTTTTAACATATTGTTTGCTTTATATGAATATGCAGGATATAGTAGATCAGGTATTTAGATCTTCTCAATTGACAGTTATGCTACCCATTGAACAAAATATGCTAGTAGATTCACATGATCATATGGTAATTTATGCATACTAAAAATCATTTTTATTGTATTTACTAGATATTTAATTAAATTTATTTTTATCTAAAAGTTTATATTTTCAAGTTTAAATATGTTTAATTATATCAAAATTTCTAAATAACTTTAAATCTAATTTCAAGTTTCTTGTACTCTTTTACAACATGATGCATGTACATCTAGTCGACATGGAACAAAGAGGAGACTTGATATGACCGATCAACCTGATAGTTAGATGGTTTTAAATTTTATGCACTATAGATCTCTAGAGTTTTATTTAAATATATGTGTTGGACTTGACATTTACATCTTGACATATAAATTTTATGGACTATCTATCTCTAGTTTTATTTTGAACATGTTATTATCATTTTTGTGTTTATTTATATCAGTTGACTTTAATACATGATGATTAGATATGCAGACGATTATGATCGTGTTATGTTCATTTTGATGATTATATGCACTTATGTATGTATAGATATAAATTATCTAATTTTCAAGTAATACATGCACTATATAAATTCTTATCTAGAATCAAATTTCATATATATAATTTATCACATGGTTAGGTGACAAATTAAAAAATTCCTTAAAAAGTTTAGATAATATGTACATAATAAATTAAGGGCAGGTAATTATAACTATTTTCCAATTCTAGCAAATATTTGAATCAATAAACAAAAACCTATCTCCTTGTATGTATAAAATGTATAATCTATACAATTAAACAATTATATACAATTTGGTAAATACAAGACATGAAATGTATAATCTATAAAATTGGAACAAGATATTTAAAAAGTGACTAATAAGCTCATTGAAGTTCATACATCGAACAAACATATATAACGTATATTGATGTTTAATACAACTATATAACATGATGAAACATATATGTGCATGTAGATACAATCAAAGCTCATCAAATTTTACGTGAAGACCAAAAATTGATATTTACGTAGTCTCTTGATAAAAAAAAAATTCAATGAAAATCACATGGTAGACTGACTTGATGAGAACCTGCAAAAATAATTAATGTAAGTAAAGTAACTATAATTTTTATGAGTCATTGAAGTAAAAAATTCATGCGAGAAAAGAATAATATATAGTAAATTCCATTCAAATTAAAATAATGTTTTCCATAGGATGGATTAAGGGGACCTAAGAGGATATATAGCTTAAGGGGGGTCTTAACATAATTCCTTAAGTGGAGTTAATAGGATGGAAAGTTAAGAGGATGCCTATCATGAACCCTAGGGGCTTAACGGGTCCTAAGAGGATGGCTTAAGGGGAATTATGAGAGTGAATTAAGGGATGCAAGATGTGGATTAAGGGTATGTAAGAGGATATGACTTAAGGGTCCTTTAAGAGGATGGCTTAAGGGGATGCAAAGAGGGTGGATTAAGGGGAGTTGGATAGAATGACTTGATTAAGGGGTCCTAAGAGGATAGCTTAAGGGGATGCAAGTGGATGATTAAGGGGTCCTAAGAGGATAAAGCTTAAGGGGTGTTGAGAGAGTGACTTAAGGGGATTCAAGTGGATGGCTTAAGGGTGGACATACGAGGATATGGATTAAGGGGTCCTCAGAGGATATCTTAAGGGGTGTTAAGAGAGTGACTTAAGGGGATGAAAGTGGATCGATTAAGGGTAGACATACGAGGATATGGATTAAGGGGTCCTAAGAGGATAGCTTAAGGGGTGTTGAGAGAGTGACTTAAGGGGATGGAGGTGGATGGATTAACGGTAGATATACGAGGATATGGATTAAGGGGTCCCAAGAGGATCACTTAAGGGGTGTTGAGAGAGTGACTTAAGGGGATGCAGGTGGATGGATTAAGGGTAGATATACGAGGATATGGATTAAGGGGTCCTAAGAGGATTTCTTAAGGGGTGTTGAGAGAGTGACTTAAGGGGATGTAGGTGGATGGATTAAGGGTAGATATATGAGGATATGGATTAAGGGGTCCTAAGAGGATCACTTAAGGGGTGTTGAGAGAGCGACTTAAGGGGATGCAGGTGGATGGATTAAGGGTAGATATATGAGGATATGGATTAAGTGGTCCTAAGAGGATAACTTAAGGGGTGTTGAGAGAGTGACTTAAGGGGATGCAAGTGGATGGATTAAAGGTAGATATACGAGGATATGAATTAAGGGGTCCTAAGAGGATAGATTAAGGGGTGTTGAGAGAGTGACTTAAGGGGATGCAAGTGGATGGATTAAGGGTAGATATATGAGGATATGGATTAAGGGGTCCTAATAGAATGGCTTAAGGGGAATTAATAGAGATGCTTAAGGGGATGCAAGAGGATGGATTAAGGGGTTTTAAGAGAATGGATTAAGGGGATATGAAATCAATTATAATTTTTTTATAAAATGACAATGAATTAAATTTAGTTTTATATTTATACTATCAATTAAATGTATCTAGAACTATATATAGTTAACTATCTCTAGATTCGAATTCCATTGTAATATATATGTATCTCCCCTCTTTTTTGTAAAGAATCTAATTTTGGGAGACCTGAAAGAAAAAATGATATAAAACTTTAATTAGGAAATGACTATTAAAGACAAATATATTTATCAATTAAATATATATACAACTATATACTTACCAATATTTATTTACTCCATTGTACCATTTGCATCCTCTCTTTTTTGTAATGCATCTATGATTGTCTCATGATCATCCATTGAAAGTGTCCATAAGACTTTATTAGTAGGGCTCCCTTGATACCCAACTAGTTTTATATTGGTTGCCAAAATCAAATGTGAATAATGTATAATATTCTTGTGTCTTTCATAATCTTCAAATGCAGGTAAGCCATTCTTTCTCATCAAACATTATCGAAGCTAGGTACCAACAACAACCACTGAACTAGTTGGATACTCAAAGTTGTCATCATCCACTCTAGGATGTACCAAATTATGTTTTCTCTCAACACATCTAGCCAACCATTACTCTGTCTCCTCTTCATTCCCCTCAAGTGCAACAACAACATACACATGTCTTGCAAAAATAAATAAAAATTTCAATAAAGAGTGAATTATATTTAATTCACATATATTAAACATGCATACATATAAAATTCAACTCAATAAATAATGTACCTTCTTGTACAAGATCTGAAACATGATCATAATCATCTGATGCAAACTCTTGATTATCTTCAATTGTCATTCCATGTTGAACATGTTTCAATGTAGGTGTTAAGGCTCTTTGTTGCCATTGTTCGACCCATTCCGTATTTTCACATGCCTCCCAATCACCTACAATACAAAATTGACAAAAGCATGCCAACTCCCTTTTCCATATTGTCCATGTGTTTGCATTCGAACTCTTAAATGAATGCCATTTTGCAGATCCATTAATTGTTTCACAATCTTGTTGAGAAAAAATATCATTTTCTTCAACTAACCAAAAGAAGTGTTGAATTATTGAGCTCTCACTTGTTCTTGTAGATAATTTGGTATTGCACCAATCTACAATTGCATGTGCATCTCTAAATTTTGCAGCATCCTCAAATTTTAGTTGCTCTCTAGCAAGAGCTCTTTTCAAACATGCACCTACTCCATCGTGTTCTCCCTTACCATGACCAGCTTCGAAAAAACTCCATATGTGTTGGATATTATTTTCTTTATGAAGTCTACACAACCAATAAAACATTCTAGCATTTTTGAATTGACCCGTGCAATTATCTGACCATATGAGATGTTCTAGCATTTGAATTCCTCTCTCTTTTAATTTTTTATAAAATATATCAAAACAATATTGAACAAACTCATATGAATGTAATTGATTATCACTTACATAAAAATGGTACTCTCTCAAAAAATTTCTATTATCTTCTGTACTATCATCTGCATGTCTATAAACAATGTGAACAAATATAACTACTTGCACTAAATTATAAAACCATGATTGAATTTCTTCTTGTGGAGCAAGAGTATAATTTTCAGCAAAACCAATAACTGACAATATAGTTCCACTTGGGAATGTGTTTTTACATAAAAAAAAATTGATTATCAAGCTAATGATCATACTGAGAGTATTGAACATATTTAGGTACAATCTTATCTTTAAAATCATTAATAAATACATGCACACTAAATTTTTCCACAATTAGCTCATAATGTTTTCCAGTTTTTCCATCTTTTAAAGAATACTCAACATTTTAAATTTTTTTTACATCCACTAATTGTTGTCCAAATTCATCTAAACTAATTTCATGCATACATTCTCCTAATAATGAAAAGTTACCACATCTATCGCATTCTCCAGAAATACATGCTTTAAAATAAAATAAGTTTCCATTAGAGGGTTCACAAAATAAACTTGCAATAAAATCTTTGATTCTTTTAGGTGGCATATTAATACCACAAATATCCTGCATAATTTGGTTAGCATGCAAAGTGCATCATATATATAAAAAACTATCATAATAATAATGAAATTGTACATGGGTCTTACAACAACAAGAGATTTGTTGCTTATTAATTCTAACATACCAAGGTTTACACTTTTCGAATGATCTTTGACTTATATTAATATTCAATGGTAAGATTGAAGCATCTAATTTTTCTTTATATAATTCAATTTGAGTCATATCTAAGAGATGCTTTGGATTAGGTTCACGAATTTTGGAATCCACCCTTAATTTTAATACATCTCTAATGTTAGGTGATACTCTTGTATTATCATGCCAAAAAAATTTGATTAAAGATTTAATTTCATTAGTTAATTTCATGTATGATCTTGGGAGTCTACCACTAAAACTCCAACATTGATTAATTTGATCCTTTTCAATACTTTCTCTTCTTTTAGCAGCTCTTATCAAAGTTCTAGGATTTACTTTTATACATTTACCAATCTTACTTAACATTCTTTTATTTAAAGATGTTTTATCAACTAGAGCAGTTGTTATTGCACGACGAGCCACATTCTTATCTTTTGATTGACTTTTCTTACCTATAAAATCAATAGCATTAGCAACACTAGATATGAATTGTTCTACTGAATCATCTTTATTTTTTGGTTTTATGAAAACACTTAATTTTTTCATCACTATTCTCATTTTCGACGTTATCATCAATTGCACCATGAGTTGACATTGGAATCCTAATTTGTTTCTATAAATTTTTTTTTTATATATTCTATTTCCATAAGTTCTAATTTTTCTCCAAGAAAATTTACCACGGAGTTTATCTAGCACATCTCTTTCAATTGTAAAAAAAACATTTTCAGGTTCATCCATACAAGGGGTTTCATTTTCATTCGCACAAGGGGTTTCATTTTCATTTTCAAATGTAAAAGGAATTTCATTCACATTTTCATCAGTATGAGAGATTTCATTCCTAAATCATCCCTCGGTCTAACTGTTTAATCAAATTCCCCTATCTGATTAAATTCATCAATATTCGTCTCTTAATTAAATAAATTATTTTGTCTAATTAAGTCACTTTCCCTTGTTAATTAAATCAATTCATCTGATCTAATTATCCCTTATTTAATAAATAATCAATTTATTTGATTAAATTCTAAGTCTATCTGTTAAATGGGAAACAAATAAAACCTTACTAATTCTAATCTAACGTACTATCCCTTTAATTAAATAAACAAAATCTTTTATTTAATTAGTCTCTTATCATATTTTCCCTTCTTTTTGATTTAAATGAATCCTGCAAATCTAAATCAAATGTCAAATTTGGAATATCCCCTTAAATTAATCAAATCCTCGACACTTAATCCTAATCACTCAAATCCTCTAGATTTTTAAGAACTTGCAATAATTAAATCATTTGTCATTTATTAATTCCTCATTTTCATTCAAAAAGGCATCTCAAGTGGAATATTCCTCCATTTCAAATCTCCCTCCCAAATGTCTTGTCCTCCAACATGGCATTAACTCCTCTTGCATTGTCTCTTACATGTCTCTCACTTGGCATTTGGAATCACTTTTCATCCCCCCAAACATGTCATCTCATCAAATTCAAATTTCAAACTTGCACAATCCTCAAACCTTGCTCAACCTTCATCCTCTCACATGTTGACAAGTGGCATTATATCATTGGTTGAATCTTTGTCCCACATTGATCAAATTTGGACATCTCTTCAACTTATCATTCTATAAATACAATGCTTCACCATTCATTTTAGCATCCACATCTCAAGCAAAGTTACCATGCTAAAATACTTAGTAATCCTCATCCATCTCATTGAATCATAGCTAGGTTTTTTGCAGATTTTAAGCTTGGAGCATACATTCAAAGTCTTCATCAAGTGGATCAATCATCTTCAATCAACATTTGCATTCAAGGAGTTGGGAAAGGGCAAATCTCCACACACCTATTTGCACCAACTCCCTCAAGAGATCAAGAGTTTGTTTGCATTAGATAGGATTTAATTGTTTCATTTGTGTTCTTCATTTTCATTTCTTATCTTTTGCAAATTTCAAATGGATTTCTTGAGGAATCATTGGTTTCTAATCTTGTGTTTGATCTAATTGTTTGTATGTTTATTGTGTTTGTGCAAGGTATAGATTCAAATGGTTCACATATTGGCGCTAGAAGGAGGGCATACACCTCAAATCCAACACGTTTTTTTATAAAATTTCGCTATTTTTTGACAGCACTATTCATTAACCCGCATATGATCACTATTTTAGTGTTTTTAGAGTCAATTTTAAAATGACCATATCTTGGTCATACGTAGGTCTTTTTTGATGCTTTTTTTTTTAAAATAGGGTAGAATTTCACAAGCTATCCAATGGTGTAGGTGTTTCTTAACTTTAAATTAGTTAAAATTTCCAAATTTACATTTAAAGTAAACACATGATAACTTGGCTAAGTTTTAGGGTGTTTTGGTAAATGGTTTATCTAACCCCTATATCCTTTTGTTTCTTTTGATCTCATCTAACATTTTGATCACTTTTATAGGTTGTAAATTGAAATCAAAAGAAAGAGGAGCATGGAGATGATATTTTATCTAATCAAAGTGTTTTTTAACACTTAAGTGTTTGTTTAACACTTCTTCAAAGAATTTGTCATCCTTCTCCTTCTTAGGACACTAGTTTTCAATTGGGATTAAAAAGAACCTTTTTCATTTCTTGCAAAGATTAAAATGAACTTTAGGATCACAACTTACTAGATTTGGTTTTATTGGATTAACAATTGAACAAGGCAATTTCTCACACTTCATTTGGTGCTTTAAAATGAAATCATCATTGCATTTGAGGGTTTAAAAAGAACAAGTGTAGTTTTGTTTGTTTGTGAGGGCTTACTTAGACTAAAGCCATTGGAAAGGGACGTATGCGCTTCTCTCGCGCTTTATAGCGATCTTGAGAATCAAAAGGTCTTTTCCATGACTTTGGGTTGAGATAAAGCAATCACCTCCACACTGATTTAGCCAGTACCAATGTTCTATTGTGCTGGTGAGTGGGGACTTTGTTATGCATATTTCTCTTGTTGCCTGCTGCGATTGACCCGAAAGTTTTACTTAATATTGTTCTTCTATTCACTTTTGTTTATCTTAGAGGGTCCTCGCCTTTGTGGGAAAAGTAATCACCCAAGGAACGGCTCAACCCGGGTAAATTACCCCAGCCAAGAGTATTTCCACGGACATGTATGGCTGGCACCAATATCACGCTTTGCTGGACTCCCATGCATGATCCGAAGGGGACTTTGCCACGCTAGTCAACTCCTACTTAACGGAAAGTCCCATTTCAGGAACCCATGTGCTAGAATCGCTTTCAAATCCTTAACTGCTTGTTGGTGCAAGAACTATCGCTCAGTCACTCCACAATTTTACTTCCGCTTAGTAGAGATGAAAGCATGCCATGGGAGTTTCGCATGGGTGCTGGTGCTGCCCCGTGATAAGTGAGTGCCGTGGAGGGGAGCCAGTGGGGTCAAGCATCTAACCATCCGCTAGAGATAAGCGTAGCTAGACTTGTCCAAGTGGGAATCCAACAAATATTGTCTTACACATCCATAGGATTGTACATGCTTTTGGGTTACAAAAACACATGCTTGTTCATAAACATTGGAAAACAAACACTTAAACATGATCATGCAAATTTCAAACCCCTTTTGATAGAGCAAACACCTTTTGACAAATTTAAGTGTTGTTGCCTTCCCTTGGGATTATGTCCTTAGAGGTTTCTCATCACTTGAATTTATATCGTCATTTGCTCTAACTAGGGTTAACCTAGGAAATCCCTTTGCCTCAATTTCTTGGAACTCCCACACAACACTTTGTGAGAAGAAAAGGAATTTTGACATAGGACATCTTTAGTTTGAAACATAATCAAGAAAGTGTATTTGGTAAAAAGAAGTCATTAAAAGCAAAGATAAGCAATTGAGCCCCACACATGTCTTTTCAATGATTTCTCACAAGACCAAGATACAAAAACCCAAGAAAAGGAAACTTAGCCCAAAGCAACATCAACAAAAACTCAAAAGGTTATATGATTTTAGAGAAGAGTTGTTGGCTAATTTCTATCGACATGCTTCAAGAGACAACCCCACTTTATATTCATTTTACTACACACAAAATCCAAGCTTGTTTCAAGGGATTGGATACCTTGCTTAGGGCATAACATGTTCTTCAATACCTTGGTCTTGTTAAACAAAAGTCTAAACTAGGGTCATTCTAAGATCAAAACAAACATTCATCCATCAAAAACATCATCAACCATAAACATCTCACCAACATTTTGAGAAAATCTTGACACAACTATGCTAGGCTCCTTTGGTAGACATCAAAACCTTTCAAACATGAGACTTTGAATTCTTCAAACATCAAACATCAAACTTGTTCAACTCAATTGTGTGTGAATGAATCCTTTTGCACATGCTTAGTTGAATTATCACTTTGTTCAAATTAATGGTGGATAGATGCATCCTTCTCCCATCACTAATTTGGATTATCTTTTGGTTAGCTTGTGAGTAGACACATCCTATTCTCACTTCTAAATCAAACTATCCTTTACGAGCATTAGTTATCTTTTTTAGATCATCATCCAAACATCTTGGGGATATCTCTTGCTCAAACATCAAACATTCAAAAGGCAGAATTCAAAGTCTAAACATCAAACAAACATCAATCAAAGCAAACCCAAAGTACCTAGCATCACATCAAGATTGTCAATACAAATTCAAAACTTCCATTCTCACCCATATATCATACACCTTTCATCTTCACATCTTTGATCTTTTACACATCCTAGTTTGCTCTTTTATGGTTCAAACAAGATCACAACACAAGAGGAACATGGAGTTAAATCAAGAAACATCAACCACAAGTGATCTAAGCCAAAACAATCCAGAAATCCAAAACACACCACTTCCAGACCTCACTATCACTACACACGATCCACAAAAAGAGGTCTTGGTGGAAGACATCACACCAACAGAACTAAGTGAGGAAGAAGTTCTTGAGATGCTCAAACAACCAAAACTACAAA
>VDFB02039938.1:0-49592 GCA_007258455.2 Sequoia sempervirens | reverse complement strand
CATGAATACTCCAAAACATGCCTAGCAGACATAGTCCAGGTCTATGATACTTGAGAGTAATGGTGTTTTATAAACTATAGATTTTCAAGCAGTGATTCAATATTAAAAAGAGCAATTAACCTTTTTGTAGAAATTTTCCACACTTTAAGCATATAGTTAATCAAAGAAATTAATCTCATCAAACCCTACTTAATTTTCAAGCTCAGATGCACAATTAAAATATTTTGCCTACTACAGAGTTTTAAGAGTTTGGTGTATGCAAAAAGGGCTATTTATTATAATTAGATGTATGCACAAAGGGCTCACATGAATACTCCAAAACATGCTAAGCAGACATAGTCCAGGTCAATGATATTTGAGAGTAATGTTGTTTTATAAATTATTGATTACCAAGCAGTGATTCAATATTTAAAAAAGCAAATAATCACTTTGTAGAAATTTACAACACTTTTAAGCATATGGTTATTCAAAGAAATTAATCTCATCAAACCCTACTTATATTTGAAGTTCAGATGCACCATTAAAATATTTTGCCTGCTACAGAGTTTTGAGATTGATGAGATGCCATACTTGCAAAAAAACAGGAAGGATGGGCTGAAGAGCTTTTGGGAGACAAAGACCTGGAATAAGTATCGGTCCACCCTGAGAAAGAGAGAATAAATACATTAGTGAGAGATAGCATAATCAAAGAAACATATATCCATACTCCATAGACTACATGAATTTTCCTGAGATAATTAATGAAATAAATTAAGAACTTGTCAGTCCACATTAACAGTTTGAACTTACTTTTCTTTTTCTCCGTTCCTTGTCTCTTGCAGTTGATACTGCATCACGGACTACTTTTACATATGTTGGAAGGATTTCTTTTGGCAGTGACCCTATTACACATCCCAGTGCCTCCCATGACACCTGAAGTTGAAACACCAGGAAACAAATGTCACACAGATCAAATGTGAAAATCACACAGCAGGTTGCCAGTGTTAAAATGCAGGCACATGAAACAAAAGAAAATGGCTTCAAAGCAGCATAGCACTAATACATAGCTGATGCAAAGAAGAAAGTGAACTCAAGATTCAAGAATAACAGATGAATTTTCAACCCATCTACTTACCTGAACAGTGGAAGAATCTGGATCTGTCAACATAACAATCAGTGTGATAACAAGATTTGGAGACTCGTCAATTAAGTCTAGCTTGCTGTTCTTAAAGAAGAAACCAGTAAGATATGCTGAACCCCTTCTCACAGAGGCCTAAGAAAGAAAGAAACAAAACACACAGATAAGGTAAAAAAAAAAAAAAAAATTACCAACCAATATGGGAAAAAGAAAATTAGAAAATTCTGTGTAACAACAACCCAACCTGATTATCTCCCAGACTTTTCAGAAGCTCCGATATTAAAGAGTCAAGGCCATCTTCATCAATAGCCATGACAACAGTTTCAGATGCCTTCTTAGCCATGGTTGCCACCTCCTAAATATAAAATGATTAATATTAGCTCAAAGATTCAAAAAAACAGTCTGTCTCAACTCTTAAAAGCAGTGCCTACAGACTTATACATATCAAGCAACATATTCCATTATCTAGTCTCATCCTTGTGAAGTTCAAGAAAATAAAATAAAATAGCAATTCTCAAATTTGACAGTCCAATTTATCATATCTATTAGTAAGAATAAGAAACATTATATCAATGGAGACTGAGTTCAAGAAACATGAGATGAAAAGGAATAAAGGAAAATCTTCATTGCATACTAAGTCCATCAAGGAAAAAATGAAAAGAAAAATTGGCAAATATTGTCTCCTATGACAGATGTATTAATGCTCTTCTTTTAAGGTGTTCAACATTAGATACAGCATGAGTTGGCTGGTTACAGCCATATAATTTGATACTATGGATAGAAGCTTACAACAGTTTATTGGACATCAGTTACTAACACCTAACAACAGGACAAATGATGCAGATAAATCTCTGGTCACAAGCAATCCTTCATCAAACTAACAAACTTTTGTTTCCCTTGTGCAGTTCTCTGTGCAGATTTTCATTCACTTTTTCCCAAGTTCATATTCATATTCATATGAGAAGAAAGTCAGGTATTTGATCACATGATCACACTCCGATAGGTTGTTGACTTCTTTAAATTTCCGAACAAGCAATAAAATGATGTAGTTCTTTCTTTGATTGGACCACTGGAATTACCATCTCAGCCAGTAAACACATATCTGCAAAACGCATGATCAAGAATTTCTCTTTGTTAGGGTTATTGGACTTATCTATTTAACCTACAACTTCTAGTCCCAAAAAGGTTATCAAAGCAAAGGTGATCAAAGCCTTAGCCAACTCTTTGAATAGTCATTCGGACATTGGATCAGTCTTAAACTTTTGGATCAGTAAATTTATGAGATGCTGCCACATAGCCATGAAGCTAGATCAACAATTGGAGTTGATTTACCCTTCACATCCACCTACACCTTTTTGACCCCCAAGTAATGACACGACAAACACACATCCCAAGATCAAGAACTAGAGTTCATTCACCCATCTGGTCTGACAAGATCTTTGGATCTCTAAACACTTGCTCAATCACCAAGTGTCCAAGGAGTTCACTTGATCAAGCTTTTAGACTTGGCTTTGGGCAACATCATCTTCTATCCCTGAATGAGCATGATGCTCCCACATGTCGTCAAGTCACGGATTGATAGTTAGTATCATGCAACCCTTTAGTTCAAATGTTTTACCTTCCAAGGGAAACCGTATGAACAACTCTTGGAAGTTCATCTCAATTGTTCCTCAGGTAGTAGGCCATTGGACTCCCAAAACAATGTCTACTCTAGCCATGGGAATACCAAACATAGGACAATCAAGCAAGTAGTTTCCCTTGTGGAGTTTGATACTATGGCATTTCCCTAAACAATTGATTGTACCTTCATCTGCAATCATAAGTTGAAAGTATGTGGTTGGGTAAAAGAAACAGTTCAATTGTGTTGCCAACTTATTGTTGATTAAGTTATGAGTACTCCTTGAGTCAATCAAAATTATTACCTTCTATTGTTAAGGAAACCCCTTACCTTGAGCATTTGTGGGATGCTAATGCCTAACGATGCATGACAAGAGATAGTTGATTGGACATCTTTTGAGTCTTCTACCACTATTATTATTGTTATTCATCGTTTTCTTCATCATACATGCCCTCGATGTAAAACAATTTCTTTTGAGCACATTTATGTCATTTCTTGTATTTTCCATCACAATTGAAACATAACCCTTTGGCTTCTTTTTCTTCCATTTATGGAGATGTCAACCTCATAGGATGAAGAAATGATAATGCAAGGATCCTCCTATCTACCTTGCTAGGGAATTCCTCCCTTTTGTTAGCCAAAAACTTGTCCTCTACCTACCTTGACATAATCATCGCTTGGGACACAAAACTTGGTTCAAACATGCGTACCTCATATTTGATGTGGTCCTTTAAACCCCCTAAAAAAAATTCCTTCAATTTTTCCCATATAACATGCTCCGCTCTTAGAGACAAAGTTTAGAATTGATGAGTACAATCCTTGACCGTATCTAATTTCTTTAGTTTGGTGTGTTGGGTAAACTAGCTATCCATAAGATTGTCACCATTATGCAAGTAAGTTCTTGGAAAACCAACCATGTGACAATACATTTCTTTGTTCTCTTCTCTACATATAGCTAACGCTACCAAATAAGTTGATCCAGTTTCAAGTATAAGGATGCCATTGCAACAATCTGTTGACATGGGACATGATGAAGATCAAAGAATTGTTCCATTTGGCAAAGCCAATTGGTTGGATCCTTGCCATCAAACTTGCACATATCCATCTTAGGTGCAAGTATCTAGCCATAGAATTATTTGGGTGATGATCCATCTTTTGATTTGATTCAAACTCAAAAGCATCATGCCCCTTAGGAGACATCTTCTTTTGAAGTCCTGTTGTGTGGATCCATGTGTTGATGCTATAGATAACTAGTTAGATCAATAAGAATCTTCCTTTTCCATGAATGGTTTTTATAAAACGGAGAATTTATATTGCAATCCTAAAAGTCTCTTCGCTGTCAATAAGTGGTGGCAAGCCTATGCACTTTGGCAGAAAAACAAATCTAAGCCGTTATGGGATCAATTCTTGGAAGGCTTTGAAGGCTTCAAGGATGTATACTATCTTGAAGATGTCTATGCTGATCGCTATATGCAATGGTCACAATTGCGTCAAGGACATGACCAATTAGTTCAAGCCTCCAATGATGTCTTACATGACCTCTATGCGAAGCTAGGCTCATTTGAGTCAAAGCAACATTGAGCTCTCAAATAACATAGTATCCTACAACCATCCATTATGTCCAAACTAAAGTTGCTCAAAGACAAGACAACGGGAGAAACTTACTGCTATGCAACAACCATTAAGGAGGAGTTCAAATAGAAAGGCAAGCTGGAAACAACCAACATGCCAATGAAGACACTACCTTCAAATAAGAACAAACCATCCAAGACAATTGGTGCAACAAACACAAGAGTTGCAATGTTCCAACCCTAAGTGCCATGCTCAATAGAATTTTCTTACAACAACTAGAATAAAGGATGATGATGTCAAGACCTCAAATGGAACCACTAATAAATCCCAATTTTCTAGTCAAAACCATACAAGTGATCCCTAAAGAAGCTCAAACAAAGTGACTATTCCATTCGCAAATGTGTGTGTAAGGGCAACCACTAGACTTCATGATAGATAGCAGTAGCATGGACTTGATTTCTTCAAGGATTGTCAAGCAACTAACTTTGCCAACCATGTGTCATCCATAGACCTACAAATTGGGATGGTTTAGTCATGCAACAACCAAAGTATACGCATTACTCTCCATTATCACTTTTCATAATCTATCTATCCTTTTAAAGAGGATATAATTTGTGTTGTACTACCAAGGGAGGTTTATAATGTACTCCTTGGACATCCATACATGTAGCCAAAAATGTGTGTATAGTGCCACTCCTCGCAACATAGTTGCATTAGTGGGCAATTAAAAATGCCAGATTCCTATAGTGAGTGTGGTGGTTATAGTGGGGATGTGGTTTTCCAAGAACTTATGTCAAGTGTGGGTGTGTTCTCAAAGGCAAACCAAAGGGAAAACACAAAGAGATGCCAACATACATGTGATGCAAGTAGACAAAGAATTTGTTCAATCACCTGAAACGATGGTGGAGCTAAAGAGGAGAAACCTTGTTATGAAGAGAATTTTGTTGAAACCACCAAAGGAGAATAAGGAACCAGTGCATAGAAGTCTTTTCCAAACAATATGCAAGTCATTATTGAAAATGATATTACAAATAACTTACTGTCTATAGAAATGGTACATAAGTTGGTCTAAAAATCCTAAAACATTCAAACTCCAATGAGGTTTCATGGTTGTAGAAAGGTCATCAAGTTGTAGTTAATGAACACTTTCATTTGTTAGTCTTAACATAGGATCTTATGTAGATGATGTATGGTGTGATATCATCTTCACGGATTTGTGTCATGTTCTATTGGATAGACTAGGGCAATAAGACAAAAAAAGTTGTTCATAACGGCCATGCACGCATATGTACCATTGCCAAGAACATAAAGAAGTAGTCTTAAGACAATTTGAGGGCCAAGTTGAAGAAAGTGTGATAGTTCTCAAGTAAGCTTGGTCACCAAGAAAGAGTTCCTTAATATCTTAAAGACAAAGGAAGTAGGTTACGCTCTTATAGCTAAACCCACACATGAAGAAGCTAGGGAACAAACCCATATTATACAAAAAGAGTTGAAAGATTTGTTAGAAGAGTATGCAAGGATAATGTCCAATGAAGTAGCAAAGAGAAGTATCAGCCATCATCTGGACTTGAAACTGAGGCAAGCCGACCAAACAAGGTTGTTTATATGCTAACGCCTAAACTAAACAAGGAAATGAACCACCAAGTTTGAGAATTGTTACTAAAGGGGTAAATTAGAGAAATTTTAAGTTTGTGTGTAGTACCTATTATACTTGCAACAAAGGATGTGAATGGTAATCAACCACCATTTTAGAAGGTTGAGGAGTTTGATTATCCTTGTTCATGCATGTTTAGATATGCTTTAGAAGGACTAAAAATTAAAAAATTTAATTAGCTTTCTACCGAAACCCAGATTAAATAAGCAGGACCAAGATCAAACTAGTTCATACTATTCAATTGTTGACCATTCTAGTGTTTGAGATCAGATTGTGCTTCTAAAACATGTAATTAATAATGGAATGGTAAGTCTGGAATTGTTAAATATTGGGATCAATCCAAGATAGGGTTTCTTTAGATGAGAATATGATTGTGTCTACTTGTAAGTCATTCTTCAATAGTGTAAGTATAGTGTAGTCTAGTAGTCTAGTCCTATAGTCTAAGTTCACTTCAATGGATCTTCAATAGTGCTTCTAAGTAATTGTGTAATCGCAATTTTGTCAAATACAAGAGAAGAGTTTTAGAGGATTCAAACCACTTCAAATCAAATTGTCAACTTCAAATTATTGAATGAATTATAATTTCTTGTTTGCTTCAAGATTGTTGTGTACTCTCAATCTTAGCTACTTGGTTATGTAGTCCTTAGTTGGACCTCACACCTTCACATTAGATCAATGAGAAAAAATAGGATGAAGTTGTGAGATCAAAAAAAATTGTATATTCAAGTTCTACGAGAATATTTAAGTAGAAGGCCATCATCCCGCGTTTATTTATAGAAAGAGATGCCCATTAGGGCATGTGTTGCTTAGTGCTCAATGCCAATTACTTTTGGACCCACTATCTTCAATTGAATGATAATGACAGCAAGCTGTAATGTTCCATTTTTTTTGTGGTCTTTCCAATATCTTTGGAGACTCTAACTTTCCTGCAAAGTGCCAACCTTTTCGAAATGGAATTCTGTCAATGGCAATGAATTCAGGAATTCAAGATGAGTCCCATTGTACTTTCAAAATACAATTTCGACATTATGGGAGCATTCCAAATTTCTTGGATAAGTTTGATATTTTTGGAAAGCGCTAATCTTCCTTATGTTTAATATCCTACGAACTTAAGGTTATGTTGGCATGGTCGGAATTCATAATTGGCCTATTTTAGTATTTTCCGCAACTTGGTGGTTGTGCACAAATATAAATATGTTCAATTATGAAGTTACTCATATGGTTCAAAAGTGAATTAAAATAAAAGTCACTTTGTAAGGAGATAAAATATGATTTTTCTATAAGTTATTGAATGGTTATAAAATATAACTTCTAGAAAGATCCCAAAAAGGCATTATGAAAGGTGGTTGTGAGATGTCATTTCCTAATTCTTGACATTTGATTTCTTTTTGAAATCCCATTTGTAGAGGTACAACAGGTCTGTTTAACACCAGCCCTACAACAAGAACCCTAAGGTGAAGATTGGTTTTGAAAGTGAAAGATCTTCCCTAGACAATACAGCATGATTCATTCAGAGTCACAATTCGTACTAAAAGGATACAGTTTGAAATTAATTAGTGCTGAGCAGAGTTATATATTTCCAGTTTCATTTACATTTGAAAGAGTTCAAAGAGAAGAAAGTTTTGTAATTTGCAAGCGAATAAGAATTTGGAGATTATATTAGAGAGATAGCCTCATTAGTGTTAAGTGCTCCATCTTAAGAGTATTTTTACCCTAAGTGCAGCAAACTGAGTAATTATTGGTGATTGTCTCATGCTATTCTGCCTCGTTTGGAGGCACAGCAATTGATGAATGCAATTCCTAAGGTGGCGCTTCATGGTATTGGGGTGATTTAGAGTTTTGACATGATTTGAGGTTCCATCTTGAGCAGATTGCATGCCTTGGAGAATTGGCGCCATTCCTAGAGGGATCCATCAGATTTTGAGAAGGGATTGACACTAAAACCCTCATTGCAATCATCATGTTGGAGTTTCCATTACTCTTGAAGGAGTCACCATCAATCTTAAAGGGGTTTTGGCGCTGATTTGAAGGATTTACATCATTCATTTGTTTAGCTGAAAGCAAGGCACAGCCGTGGGAATATTAGCACTGCCATTCTTTGAGGGATTCACAATATATTTGACACACAAATCAAGGACACAGCAGCTGGTCAGATATTCGGACAGTTGTAGTTGTTTGCATCAATGATTCAGGAGACATCAAAATATTTTAGCTGACCGCTCCATTCACATTAGCGTGCAACAATTTTGGGACTGATTTCAGTCTTTCTCATCATACCAATTCTTCCTTTGAATTCTGTATCAGATTTGAGAAGGTTAGACTCTATTTTTAATGCCCATTTATGTATTGAAGATTTGTTATTAGAGTAATCAAACATTGTAGTTTGTACCATAGATTCACAATATATTGTTGCAATTTTCATATTATTTTATGAATCTTTATATTGCTATTTACATTTTAGCCAAAACAAGAAATTCAGTTGTGAGCATTTTATCAAGCCATTGTTGAACACATCTTGGGTTTATGAATAAAACTGAAAATTCCATAAAAATCCTAGAAAGGATTATTACGCAAGCAATTGAAACCATCTAAACATGCAAAACAAATGACAATTATATTCAAATGAATGATAATGATAGCTCGCAATTGAAACCATCTAAGCAGGCAAAATATACTTCAGAAACCCCTTCATTATACAGGTCATCGAATTGCATCCAAATAAACAAAAAACACAACTAGCCCACAAAAAAAAGTTAAGAAGTGAAAAATGCCTTTAAAATCATGCACAAAGGAGCTTCCGAAAATGTTATAATTAAGAATCTACCAATCTTCCATTTATTTCAAATTTTCAACAGCCTTATCTAGATAATACTCCATTTAGATAATTCAGAATGCAAGGACCCACCCCTGGACAAAACCAAATCAACAAGGTATATATGCCTGCAATCTTCCATTTATTTCATATTGCAATAATATAGTCATCAATTAAGATATAATGTGAAGATGCTGTATTTGATGATTGCTTGCTCTGACTTGCAAATAATTGATGAGACTGTAAGTATAGTGCATCATTATTGAGAAACTCGATAACATTGACGAAATGTCACAAATGGAAGAGATGAACTTTTATGTTGGACCAGTAATTATTCATGAACTTGAGGCAAATATGGTTGTAAGTGCAAAGAAAACTTGTGGAATCTACTGCTTCTGAATGCCTCATAATAATCACAGTGCACAGCATTCAATAAGGAATTTATAAAAGAAGCAAGTTCTAAAGAAGCAAGCACTCCAACATACTTTTGTACAGCCTAAGACTAGAAAGTAATTATACATTCATTCATATGTTAAAATATCAAAACAAAACAAATCAAATAACTTAAAAAACACTGAAATTGCACTTCTCTGTATCATATGAATTTTGAATATCCATGCCTTATTGCATGGTTCTGTACTCTTAAGAAGATGGGATTACACAAAAATTCAAAAAATGGAGGGCACTTTTGCAATTGATCATAACCGCCACATTCTACAAATTTACCTCATCCCCATCATCCATAGCTGCAATTAGAGGAGGTAAAACTGTTCCCAGGTGTGAGTCAAGACCAGGACCAGCAACCTCTGCTAAGGCCCCCAGAGCATGAGCATTGAAAGCACTGCATTTAAAAAAGTGTAAGTCATTGATAATACAGAACAAATGCAGTTTAAAAACAAAGAGTAGTTCATTATATATATTAACCAGAATGATAGCATAACTTACGAGAGGGGAGGATGCACCAGCTTTGGTAATATATGTGGAAGAACTGCTGTAGTTCGTACACTGAAGAAAAAGAAACACATGATCCTTACAGAGCAAAAGAAAAGAAAACACTAAAAAACAAAAATTATATCTAGTGTAAACACACATTAGCATGGGAGCTTCATTTATCAAGTAAGTCACCTCAAAATTTGTTTCAGACCATCCAACGCAGTGTCAGAAGTTTCTTCATCTTCTAAAGCATGCAAAAGTGTTGGAACAATTTCATCAATAGCTTGCAAACCTGCACTCTGCAAGACAACAATCTCAAGATTGTCAAATTTAAGTTGTGTTTCCTTGAGCCTTTGGTGAAAGAGTATTGCTTTTCTACCATCTATGTAACAATGTAAAGGAAAAACACACTCTTTATCTGCAATCTCAATACCTTGTAAAGAGTGCTGAAAGCCAACCCTGCAGCTTCACGCACTTCTGAAGCACTATTTTTCAGAGATGGCAAATTGAGAAAACCTTAATGTTAGAAAGCAAGCATTCATAATTTACTTGCAAAGATGGAACATCAATATGAAGACATGAACAACAATAAAATTTGGAACTAAGCATCTTGCAACCATTTACCTGTCACAAAGTGCTGTTCTAATAGTTGGTATAAGATCTCCCATGAATGTCATAAGTTGCTGCCTTCCAGCACTACCCATCACTTCACTCAGCCCAATGCATACACCCTGCAAAAGCCATTTATGACTTATACTTCTAAAGCTAATAAGTTTACATGGTTCTACACTGTTATCAGTTATGGTTTAAAATGCATCCCAAACACTCCACAAAATTCCATAGTTCCTGTTTGATCCTTGTATGGTTTGAGTCGATGAGCATATGAGATAACTGAGACATAGTCAACCAAATTCCTAAATGGAGCTCCTTTAGATCATAATTTCGGATTGTTTTCCAAAGAGTAAGTCCAAAATGTTATCCAGATTGGGAAAGCACACTTGTGTGAAACATGTGAATATAAATTCCAATGCATTAGCTACTTGTGTGATGAATCTTCGACAGCTATTCTTTGATGAAGTTTGCTAGTATGATTGAACCTGTTGAAGACATAGAAAGGTGCCACTATCTTCTTAAATCCTCACTGCGTTTGTTGATCAGTTTGTTATTGCAGTTGCAAGCACATTGCAATTTTTCCTTAAGGATGTGTCTTATCTTTCAAGACCACCTTGGTGGCTGATGCTCATAAAGGATAGTGAAAGGAGTTATCCTCGAGCATATTTAGCTGATGTTATTAGACCAATCTACAACGTTCAACCTTTTTATCAGTATAATTGTAATGGGACATACTTTCTCATTATTTGTTTGGATAGTTAATCACATAGTTCAAAAACTCAGTAGACCTAAAATTTGACTGAGACTTGCAACTCAGGAAAAACTTAGCAAATGTTCTGAACATAAAAAAACACATAAATTTGTAAAATAATCTTAACACATAAATTTGTAAAATAATCTTTAAAATATGAATAAAACCAATTTTACAGAAATCATATGTAGTTTTTCAACTCATTTATCAGTCAGAAAACAAGTTCAATGCACACCATAGTGTCATATGATTATGATTTTAAATCTGTAATTGTATATTTACAAGCTTCATCCATGGAAAACATGCGACCCAAAACAAAGTTTAGTTTTGCTTTTCCAAACCAGAGCAGGGCCATGGGGGTGGCAGTCCCCAGTGGGGTTGAGGGGCAATGCCCCTTCACAAGAATAGAGCTCCTGTCACAATAGAGGGAAAGGTCGATGGGAGGGGGCCCTACCACCAAGCCCAAATTAAGGCCTTAAAGACCACAGTCCTTCATGGCATGTGCCATTTTTCATAAATGCATCCTTTTATAATTATTAATATTAACCAACCATTGGTAAATAAATGCAATGCTGTCAAAGGAACAATTGCATAAATGAGAAAAATTAAAAATTAAAAAGACCTCTCTTTTTCCCACCTGGCAAGTTTTCCTATCAAACTCAAAAGTTTTTGACAATTTTTTTGGCAAATGACTTGCCAGTGATCCAGCCCTATTTGGCTGGTGAGTGCTCACAAGTTAGTGAGTTAGTCCCAGAGCAATTACACTATGGTTAATCATATAATAAATTACCAATCCCTATGCTTGAGATGTTTTTTTCTACAAATCATCACAAGAGACAAATCTGAGCCCATGAAATATTGGTTCTCACGAGATTAAAATTACCATCTTCTCAAGAAAAAACTTGATTCCCAATTCTTAATTGCCCCTATAACTACCAACCATATCACAATAATTTCCCCAACCATCCTCGTAGATTTCTTCACCAATAAAACAAGCAATTCCTCTGCTTGATTAAATACTAGATGATCTTTCTAGAACACAAATTCCTTGTACACTTTTCAAGAACAGCTTCACATTCAAGCACAAGGTTTCCTTCATTTACAACTGATGAGTCAATCTGAATTGGAATGTACAAAACCAACTCTTCTTCAGACAAGATACATGAAAAACATTGTGGATGCTACTTGATCTTGTTAAGTTTTAATGTATAAGCTATGTGACAAATCTTCCTACTCATAATAGTCAATATAACATGTGATGAATTGACCTTCCAACAGCTCCTCCTATTTTGAATTTCTTGTTGATAGAGTACAGGAATTTGTATAAGTAATTTGAGTTCCATTTAAATTCTAGCTTGAGTCAGCACAAGAGTTCCCATGATTCTGAATGGTTAGAGACCAGCAAACTTCATTGAGCTTTTTATTATATGATATATTCTGTTCTTTGTGTGGTGTAATTTATGTTGTTGATTGGATTGTTTACCAAGGCCTCAAAAAATATTATGATATCTTCAATTGTGTACGTTATGGACACCTTGATGTGTACTATCTCTCTGGCCACCCGATCTTTATATTCCATAAATCTGTTATATATATTTTAGCTGTCCTTGTATCTGGAAGTTGGTCAACCTCCGGACTTTCTCCATTCTCTATTTTTTTTAATGTAATTTTTCAAATACTAGTTCTTGTGCAATTTCTCTTATACATATAATACTCTCTACTTATGATATTTTTCCTATAGATAATTATTTTTCTTTTTTCTTCTTTTAATTATGTTTATACAAAATAAAATTATCAGTTTGAATTCTTAACTTTTACATTTTAAGTTAAAAAATTATGATAATTCTTTTAACTTTCATTTTCTTTAATAAAGTCTACTAAACTTTTAACAAGCTCTTTTTCCTGATAAGCGAAATCTACTAAACTAAATGACTCATTTTTTCAATTATTTATTCTACTAAACTTCGAGAAACTTAGTGAATTTATTCTTTTAGTTAATTTTTTACAAACTCTTTTTTATCAATTTGACTTCTTAACTTTTACATTTTAAGTTCTAAAAAAGCTTTCTTAAGATGATTGAATTCTACTAAATTAAGTGACTATCATTTTTTCAATTATTTAGTCTACTGAACTGAGTGACGTATACCCTTGAAAGTCTACATCTTCACTAGCAGTTCAATTCTTATCTCTGTTGTTCAAAGTTATATAGTAAATTTGCTCAGAAATCTTAAACTCTCTGCTGTAGATAATAATACACTTCTTCTTTCAATATAATCCTTTATAGGTTTTGCCCCTTTATCTAAAAAAAATACAAAGACGTACACTCTTGAAAATAAAGATTTATTGTATCTTCTTCTAAATATAATCAGCACCCCTAATAAATTTGGTATATCTGTTATGGTGGCATTCCCATTTGAGCATTTGCGATTCTGCGCAGATTGAAGGCTTATGCACCCTTAACAAATTTGTTTCCAATGTTTTAATAACATTGTAGGAAATAAGTAGTCATCCCAGATCTTCACAATCTTATCTCTTTAGCAGGCTGAGATGAATCTATAAGGACTTACCAAGTAGAGCCTAGGCATCTTTTTTAACCATATTCTACTACCATTCTGAACTGTTAATTTGGCAGCACATTTTTGAGATGGCTTTGACTGCAGCTGGGAAGTTTCAAGGTTTTTTGGATTGCAGCGGAAATGCCTGGAAAAAGAAAATATGATTTGGTACCACTTAGTACCAAAAAAGGAAGAGTTCATATGAAAATATAATGTTGTACTTAATAATCAGTAGTGTACAGGATGATATTACAAACATAGGGAATCCTTATTTAGATATGAGGAATTATAAGCATAGTAGCATAACACTCAAAAAACTTGCAATTAATCCCAAGTAATCATGACTGGCAAAAATTTTTTAGCAATAGGATAGTTTTTAATGTTAGGGTATTTTGATTCAGACACCTGCTGACTTATGTTACCTGCTTGGGCGGTCTTCATCTGCTTCCACAGCTTTGTGGGGCCCTCCTGTGCACTTCTTATTATACTTGTACTTGTTTGAAGGTAACCTTTTCTTAGGTTAACCCCATGTGTCTATTTCTTGTATTTTCCTGCTTTTCTTGCTCTGTTGTATTTGCTTGGAGTCTAGGTCTATTGTAATTGACGTATGCTCCAGTCCCTTTGAGAAATTCTTGGTCATTCATGGACATTAATATAGTTACTTTCATTCTTTCTTTAAGTTTTACTTTGAATAGATTTTGTCTACAAATTAAAATTTCAACAATTTCAAGGGCCATGCTCCAGAACAGTACATCTTACTATTTTAGGGCCATCCATTTTTATATCTAAACCCACTTAGGTGAATAAAATAGTTAATTTAATCCTATGAAATTTTTTATGATTAGCATGTTTATAAAAAATATTTAATTTTATCTTTACGCACTATATTTGGCATGAAATAGCAAAATTACTAGTTTTCTCTTATTTTACAACAGCACTTTGTTTTTCAGCTCCCCAACCTTTCCCATATAAAAACAAGGTAATTAAATTCCATTTTATACTTTCACCACAACATGTTGATGTCATGTAAATGGAATGCTAATATGGGTATAAATGTGCAGGGAAACTTTTCAGTATTAATTAGGGTAGGTGACTATATATTGAATAATTTGATTACGAAATTTCATCAGCACCCCACTTGCAACTGGTATTTTTCTTTTGATTGAATCACATGCTTATATGCCCTCATAAGACAGTATTGCTTAGACTAAATTATGCATCACTTGCACTAAAGTGCTCAAATATATTTGATAAAGTTGCCACATGAAAATTGGTTATCTTCTTATGTCCTGCTAAAATCTAAAGGTGTTGCTTCCTTTACTCTCAACACCTAAATACAGAATAGTTGTGATTTGTGAACTTAAACATCACAAAATTAAAACTAATATCCAAAAAGTATGATATCAATATATTGCATAGTTTTGACAAATGGGATAAGCTGAAATGGTATATCAATGGGACTTTAATAGTGGCAATTGGTGCTCAAAACCCCAAAAGACATGATATGTGCTTAAAATGTAGAAAAGGTTGAATGTTAAATCAAGTAAGCATCCCCATTAGAATCTGGGTTTGCCATACACCATTAGACAAGGGAATGTGGATGTCCTAGGTGAATTTAACAAAAGAGAAATCCTTAGTCATGGCATCTAAGACAAAGGACACCGCAGAAGAGAAGTTTACCAATATATATATTCAATACATAAGATCACAACTTACTTGTCTTCTGCTAGCATTTGAATCTTGCAGGCCTTGGGCCAAAATTGGAATGATAGATGGTAACACCCTCTCTCCTAGTTTCCGAACAAGCTCTCCAAGTGACCTGCCTGCAACCTGACATAGAAGACAAATATCTATACCTATCATACATCCTATCAAGCAAGAACTCGATTGTGAAATTTAAGAAACAATAAATAAAAGCAAGAAAACCTGTCGCCTCTCCGATGAAGAAGATGCCAATGAAGTAATAAGTGTATTCATCAAAACTGGCATGATTTCTTTGAGTGTCTTGGGAGTATTCGCAACAACAGTCTTCCACACATGCAATGCAGTCTGGAACCAAAAATTAAAAATTCAAACTTTTAGTTGTCACTTACTCATCAACATTAAAATCAAATTTATTGGTAATTCTCTACTGCACAAAACACATGTTTTAAAATCTGCGACCCTCCTTAAATTGGAAAGCATAGAAAATATTTTGCAATTCACTAATACATGTGATCCTATAATCAATAGTTGATAATAATTTTATAACAAAGAACACCTACCTGTCTCACAGTCAAGCTCACATCAGAACGAACCATATAAACTGCTGCAAGAACTTCATTCCGCTTTTCCCTTCCAAGGACATCAATTATTGCACGCCCATGAGCCTCAGTGCTTGCACCTTCATCATCACTTCCACCCTCTAGAAGTGCTTTACCAGATGTTCCTGCAACCTAATTTCAAGTAACCAAGACATATACATCATTGCAAGAAGATAGTACATGTTGCAAATAAAAGTTAAACAATAAATTACAAAATTTCAAACTAACATACCTTAAAGAGAAGGTCACCCAAAAGTTCAACAGAACTCTGACGAATACGCCAATTATCATTGTATATGCCATCTTCCACCGCTGGAAGTAAAAGTGGTAAAGACCTGAATTCAAATGAAGTTGATTAATTGCTTACAAACATTTTTAGCCATTTTAGCATGAAAAATTTGTTATTAAATAAATGCCAGAATCCCCTAATGAAACTCAAAACTGACAAAGACATTGCATACGTGGTAGCATAATTCTCAACTAGAACATGTCCAGCACTCAAAGCTGCATCACGTACAGATTCATTCTCATCTGCAAGACCTGTAATCAGGACTACAATTTTAGTATCAAATCATTAATAACTTGTCCTAAAGGAATATACTTAGAAGTTCAGTTAAGTACCATCTAATATGGCTGGCAATACACGTGGCAAATAACTTTGAAACATTGGTCCCAGAGATCTCGGAAGATACTGTACACATAAAAATAATTAGAAAATAATGCATTACTGGAGTTTCTGCTTACCAATTATACTATATCCTATAACATGATACCAAGTATCTGAAATGGAAGCAATGTTACCTTGAAAAGAGTGAGATGGCCATCTCGAACAGCAGCCTTTTGATGTGAACAATTTCGAATGACATCTGGGAAAAGAGAGTCAAAATATTCCTTACCTAAAGCAGCTAAGACCTGAAAAATGAAATCAGTAGAAATTTAAATCCTTGACAAAAACGAACTAGTGAACTTTGTTATTATACAGAGGGAAAAGACACTTTAAATAGCATGAGCAGTTATTTTCCATAGATCGTGTGTGTATATTGAAGATTAGTTTGACATCAAGTCTGAAATACAATTTAAACTCAAAGCGGAGATGTGATGGAGTAGATGTTTTCCTCATAGGTACATATCTCTCTTACATTGTGATCAAATTTATAATTGTATAGGTAAATAGAAGCACATAAAAAGTTTCTGCATAGAGAAATATGAAAAACAGTTCATATAAACCAGGTTGCACAGATAGAAGACAAACAAAATTTGAAAATATATCAACTATTTAGCTTTGAAAATTATGACCTGTAAAATAAGCCTCAATGTATTCCACCATCATAAATATTTTTTGCTAGTAAAAAGAGAACATGCAACCTAAAACTTTTGTATTATCACCTACCAAAAATCTTATAATAATACAGCACAACAAACTGGATCTAGTATCAACTACTGATCTGTGAGACATGAATTCACATGTCTCAAGCATCCAGGCACACAAGGCTCAGTAGCTCTATCTTAAACTTTTTTCTCCAAGAATGTTCCAGCCCTGACAAAAATATACAATAGAAAGCACATACATCTTACCAAAACGTAGGAGCATGTACCATAGTTTAGGGTAACATGTTTTGAAATTACATTGTTGAGTTTTGATGACTGTTCTTGACAAGTTGACACTATTGTATATGACTGATCTTATACTCTTTGTTTATGAGGTGATTCTCCTTTACCATTCTACTTTTTGTTGATGATACAGTCATCTTTTAACATTCTCCTAATAATGATATTGCTATCAGGATTCAACCGTGTAGTTTCGAGTCAAACTCATTGACCCATGTTTCATGAGTAGTGGTTCAACAAGAACCCATCTCTCATGATATCGAATGGTCCACTTAGCACTCATTGCATCTAGGTGATGCTCCAGAGGTGAAGCACTGGTCCGTCCCGGGAGGTCACCCATCCCAGTACTGCTCCAGGCAAGCGTGCTTAACAGGGAGTTTTCTCAAGTTTTGAGCAAGTTAATGGCAATGGGCTGGAGTGGGATGGGTCTACATGGGAGTGTGCATGGGGGACTTCAAAATCTTTGCAATCAATTGACACGCTGTGGAAAAATACCTCCTACTTATCAATTCTCCTAATAGTTTCATAAATAGTTCAGTACCTTTGTTTGCTTCTATAAGCTTAGCCAGCCAATTGTTAGTTAGCCATAGTAAAAACTAAGATCTTGATTTTCTATAACGCCATAGATGCTTTTTCCAAGTTCAGTTCCCCTGTAAGGGAGAGCATGTGCAGAAAAGATGCTAGAATTCAGTTTCATGGCCCATAATCGAAGCCTGCCTCTCAGCTCTGTCTTTGCAGGGCATATGTTTCACTCCCTATCCCTGAGCACCAATGCTTTCAAACACTTTCCAAGATAATCCTATCAAAGAATTGCTGCTTCAATGTAGTCATTAACTTAGAGTCAAAAACAAGTTTCAACTCAAGAGAATTTGCTCTGCAAGGGGTCGCCTGTTAAAAAGTACCTGAAGCAAGGTTTCAAGCATGCAACCAGAGGAGGCCGGGTCCTCCTCCGCACTGGTTGTCGGTGGTGGCGTCCATGCTGCAGTGGTCTCTGGCTTCGCCCATGTGAGCCCAATGGTTTGCAGGCCATTGTTGATGGATGGGGTTTCGGACCCCCCAGATGGCAATTCTAATTCCCATTCAGCTTCTCTGCTCGAGCAGGCGAAAACGTTTCATGATATTGTGGCCGGAGAGAAGGTTGTGTTTCCTGAAGGGGCTAAGTGTCATATTTTGATTGTTTGGAGGGTTACATTGTGCCTATTTTCTGAACCCTAGACAGCTATTATCGCAGCATTCTTTGAGGGCATTTGGATGGCTACTTCAGCACCATTCTAGGATTGCTAGCCACTAGGACAGCACCATTTTTGCTGTTATTGTTTCTATACAACTGGTGGAGATTTGCAATTTCAGAAATGTTCTTGTGTAATTCATTGAATAAGGAAAAAGTAATGAATTATGTGGGCTGTTGTGTATAGTTCGTGATGGTTGTATTTCATTGCTGCGCCTGCAATACATTTCATTCCTAGAAATCTAATATTCATTTGGGTAATTTTGAGTGAGAAAAAAGATTCAATTACAAAGTGTTGAAATTTGTGAAGTGAGTGATATTTGATCAGATATTACATAATATTGCATTTGGGGATATTACAGTGGTATTATAACATTGATCGAGCCAACCTGAGGAACAAGGGGAAATGAAGATAATAGTGTATCAAAGGAGACATATGAGACAAGAATTACATATGACAGAAAGAGGGAGGCACAAATTGACAAAAGAAAGGGCTCAAGCAATTTCTGAAGCAATAATCAATTTAAGTGTGGGTCAGAGAGAAAGGTCTCAAACACTTAGACACAATGGAAATGATGGTGCAAGTCATGCAAGGTTAGAAAGATCCTAGAACTCTGCAAACACCTATCAAAGGGGGAAGTACATCAGGGGTTAACCAAACTTTTAGATCTTCATCCAATCCCTTCCAACCCAAGTTCCTTTGAAGAAAAGCAGATCCACCAAACAAAGTGGTAACTGAGCTAACAAAAGATTGTTGTGCCCTTTGTGTCAAATACAGAGCTCTAGAACAAGAAGTTGAGGATGATCTCTCATTTGCTGCAATATGCAAAATCAAAGTCTGAAATGGTCCTTGAATAGAGAAAAAATTGGTTTAGAATAAAGCTAACAAGGAATTACAACAACGCTTGAGCAAGGTTCCTATACGTCCATATAATGGGACGCAAAAAGTTCTCAATCTACGCATGGATCCAAAAAATCAAGACCTACTTGTCTCTATATCCAATGTATGAAGAAGAAGCCATCAAGTTTGTTTCTCTTCATCTAGAAGAGATAGTCCATGAATTATGGTACCAAGGCATGGTAACACAAGGGCATAGCCTTGTCACTACTTGATCAAAGAATGCAATTAAAGATTGGTTGAAAGATTTAATAGGGTTGATCCAAAATTTCACTTTCAAGAATTAGCGCGGCTAAAACCCTATGGATCAATGTAGCACTACATAGGAGAATTTCAAAGGATTGTTGTCAAAGTTCCCGATGTGTCTAAGATGAAGATCACAGTTCTTTTTCTAGAAGGACTAGCAAAGCCACTTAAAGGGTTGGCCAAGGCATTGGAGCCTTCCACTCTTCAAGACGCAATCAAAAAAGCTCTCACCTTGTGTAAAACACCACCCAAATCTCTAAACAATTTTTCTGCCCTCTAACATAAATGCCTTCTAACACTTTGCTGATATGTTAATTCTGCTCTCTTTTAATGGAGTTGTTGACTTTAATTAATTTTGCTCAAAATGGAGGTTTCACCATTGTTTTAAGAAATATTTTCTCCATTCAAAACACCACTCAATGCATATACACTTTAACAGAAAAGATAATTTTTAAAACAAACTAAAATTTCAGATTGAAATACTGACCTGGAATATGCTTCAACAAATATTTTAGACTAGTGACAAATTTGACTCCTCCTGCACTTAGTTGACCCTTGCTGTTGGTACGGCTGCCTTCTAAAAAGGTACGGAAATCTGAGACAATGAATAACTTCACCTCCAGAAGTCTTTATGTCCCTCTAAATTGTACAGAGTCCAATAACTGGAGAAAGCATTAACTATTCTTCATAAGTCACAACTCCGTCAATAATTGTACGGCAGTCTCTGATTTGTCTGTCATGATCTTTAGCACTTGGCCTCCAAAATAATCGTACGGCTCCTCTTGAAGATTAATAACTCAAACTTTGACAAGAATATTTGACTGAAATTTAACAACCCGACATCTTTACCTTGCTTGAAATATGTATTATGTGAGGCACACTTAATTCCCACATATCTCTTTCCACCCATATGGACTCATACATATGGCAACTTCAGTTTATTGTTTCAGGTGCTTGTACAGTTCGCTTGGAAAGAAACATTAATTTGATTTCTTGCACCTTCTTGTCCACAAATTTTAAATGTATGTCTCAATTTTATTTACCTGGCAATTTACCTTTTCCTCCATACAAATGGTACAGCAGGATAAAATACCAATTTTTCCACCAAATTCTTTTCCAGGTGAATGCCAACCGATGTAATTTAATCTTCTTTGACTTGACCTGATCCACTTCAGATTCAGGTAATGAATAAAATTTTCCTTAGCATGAAATGAGCATTTAGTACAATTGAATGTAAACAATCAGATATTGCCTGAAACTCATTAAATATAACCCAGAAAAACCCCTGATAATTTTTAAACTAATAAACACCAGCACAACCACTGAATATGACTGTCAGCAATCATCCAAGAAGCGTCTTTCAACGTTGGAGATGATATCCTCCATGAAGATTAATGTCCTCATGAAGTTCTGTTAAAACTTGCAGCAAAAACCCTCTTCTTCTCTCAAAAATTCATGCATAACCAAAAATGAGCTCCAAAATTGCTTTTCCCTTTTCCAAACGTAATGCCCATCTCAATTCTTGAAAATTTCTCTTTTTCCAACTTTTAATTTAAAACTCAAGTCCCCTTTTTAATTCCGACATTAAAATATTAAATTAACTCTTTTGAAAAAACACCTTATGTCTCCCCTTTTAATAATATTTTAATTAACGCTAAGTTAAATATTAAATTTAACTAGAAACATTAGCATTAAATTAAAATATTATATTGACCATTATAACTTGATAGGGGACATTACACCTTGGATTCTACTTTGCCTAGGAATAAATCTTATTCCAATACTCTGCCCGTTAACAAGATGAAGTTCTAAAAAGGAGAGCCAAGAACACAAAAGATTCCACCACCATTGAACAACAATGAAGACAGTTGAATGAGCTTCAATGAAAGCAACTTTGTCTCAATTGCAAAGAACCCTAGGAACAAGGCCGCAAATACCTTGAAAAGGGCCAAGTACATCACATTGAAGTCATTTATGATGAGGAAGTAGAAGAAACTAATTCTGAAAAGGTGAATGAAGAATTTGAGGAGGAAGAGGAAGATAAAAGTGGAGGAACTCTCACAACTCTATTTGGAACATAGAAGTACAATCCATTTAAGGTTCATGGATTGCTAGCAAGACAAAGGATCACCATCTTGATTAAAAGTGGTGCAACCCACAATTTCATAACTGAAGCCCTTGTGGCAAGAAGGGGCCTAGTTGCTGAATTTCTTGAGGGGTTCAATGTGATAGTGGCTGATGGGTTTACCATACCATGTGCATGAAGGATCTAACAGCTGAAAATGACTCTTGAAGACCAATTGATATGTAAAGACTCCTATGTGGTCGGACTAGGAGATACAAACATGGTGCTTGGAGTACAATGGCTACAATCTCTTGGGGAGTTCTCACAAAATTACCAATCGATGGAGTTCAAATTCAAAAATGAAGGAAAGGAGGTAGTTTTGAAGGGAACTTGAAATGGAGGGCCCAAAGTAATCTTTCCTAAAAGAATGGAAACAGCATTCAAAAGGAGACAAGTAGCATGGACAACCAGTTGCTTGATCACACCTATAAATTCTTCCATGAGCATGAAGGAAGCTTACCATATTGATGTGTAAGTTGTGATAGACAAGCATAGAAAAGTATTTCATAACATACCCACAAGACCACTTCCTCACCGAGGGATCCAAAACATCATTGAGCTAGAAACAACTGCAAAACCAATGATAACCACTCCCCACCATCATCATAGGATCCACAAGAAAGAAATCAAGAATGCGATAAATTTTTGGGTATGGGTCACATTAGGCCTAGTTCTAGCCCTTTCACTTTTTCAATAGTACTGGCCAAGAAAAAGAATGGAACCATGAGAATGTGTATCGACTATTGGGCATTGAATAAGAAAATAATTAAAAATAGATATCCAATCCCCGAGATTGACAAACTGATAGACGAGCTTCCTAGAGCCGGATACTTTTCAAAGATTGATCTGCATTCAAGATACCATCAAATTTGAATGAGGGAAGAAGATGTTCATAAGATTTCTTTCAAGTGTCACTGTGGAGACTTCAAATTTCTAGGCATGCCCTTGGCATGACTAATGCTCCAGCAACTTTCCAATCATGCACGAACAAGGTATTTAGCAAGCAATTGAGAAAGTTTGTTCCCAGTTACTTCCAAGCTCGTAACAACATATTTCGAACATTTTTACAGTTCTATCCTAGCCAATCACAAGCTTGGGAGACCTACTTACATGAAAAGAGATGTTCTTAGGGCCATACAAACCTCTTAAAGTCTTTTTGCAATAGGGATTACAATATTACTAAGTGAATCACAAAACTCCATGATCCAATTGAACCATTTGTTAAAATAGGTTTATTAAAAAAATTTAGCAATCTCTTGAAGGATATGTTTTTCTATGATTCTGCTCAAATTTTGGGTGAATCATCTCGGTAAATACAAAATATCAAGAAATGAAAAGAGTAAAAGAGGAATATCAAAGTTCCACCTTGGGAACCGAAGAAGTCATCTGTTGTGGATGTATAGGAGGAACAAACACAGTTGACAGATGTGGACAAAAACTTAGTGGACAGATAAGAACAAACAAATTAAATGTGTATACCTAAATCTTAGTCAGAATCATATTTTGTGATTTTTAAGACTTCTGGAGCAGTTTTTGCAGGTCATTTTTTTCTAAATGTAGTAACACCCCTTGACCACATTCTACATTTTCTATGTATTTTGGTGATTTTTAAAAGGGTCGTTTTGAGCTATCTTCTTGAATGGCCATTGCAATTCTTCGCCACATGGATCAGATTTTGTGCAGAACTGTGTAATGGTCAACCCCAAATTGCACAATTTTTTTTTTGTTTTTCACCAATTTTACTCTTCAGACATTTCGTCAAATAGTTTAGCTAAATGCTGTTCTGAGTGTGTTTCCACTTCGAGCGCAATATTGATAATTTATTTTCTCACAAACATTCAACATTACAATTATTTACCAAAGCAGATACAAGAAATATCAACATGTATATTGCCAACTCCATATTTGAAAAATCACGCATAGGACATTTACACTCCGGATAAGGACTAGCAGATTCCACAAATAACAAGCAGCAAAGTAAACTTCTGACCTGAAAGGATGGACGTTGACAGATAACACAAAGCTTAATACTGCAGATACAATGATGCTCCTGGAACCTCCCAATATTGTTGAATTTTTACAGTACTTAACTGCTGATTACACAGAGAATGTTCAGTAGTATGGTAGACCAGCTACTGAGTATTGAAGTCTCACGGTCTGAATATGAAACCCAGAATGGATGATAGGCTCTTAATTCCTGAAGTCCACCTCCTATGATCAGTCCCTTAGCAGCGTCCAAGCTCAGGGATGAAAAATTTCAATTACCAGTTGACAAAGTTATTAACTTCACACTACAATTTACTACTATTGCTTCCAGGAATGATGACATTGATCATATCTCAGCAACTAATAGGAATGACAGGATGCACTGCGTAGCTCTCATAATAGAATAAATCGGGCACTCCAGAATCACCACAGAATTGGCGACACAGCTACTGAAGAAAACCACGTCCTCTGGCTTGACATTAAGATTCACTACCCAGCATAGCATCAACTAATTAAATATTTATGAATTCATGCTCTCAGAAAAGGATTCGATGCTTGATGTACTGGAAGTTCATTACCGTGGAAACTACATCAAACCTCCTGAATATTAATAAAATTGGCCTCCTTAAATTAGCGTGACTGTTCCTTACCTTTATTCCGTCATTTGAAATTAATCCTTCAATTTGGCATCGACTATATGAATCAACTCCCTTCAAATGCTTTATCAACGATTAATTCTATCAACTCCTGACAGATGATCAACTCCATAAATTGCTGAGGTGGCACCAATCTTCACGATACTCCTTCCAATATCGTTTGTCTCCAATATTCTAATTCGCAACTCATTCAAACAATGATGTGACTTCAATAAGTGAAGTCAAAGAATTGAATTGGCGCCAAAAATAAAGTAACGGCAATTAAAGAATGATTTTGAAGCAATAGAAAATAGAACTTTAACATTCCCATTGAAATTTAGTGAATTCTGCTGACTCCTCAAATGTCACTATGCCATGATATGGAAATCAAAATCACGATTTATAGGTGTGTCTTCTTTATTTTCCTCTAAAGCATCTTTCAGTCTTACTCGAATATTAAATAATAAGGCTTGTATCAATCAAATGAGTTTTAAACTCCAATATCACCCCAAAATCTGGTCACATCATAGACTGGAAACTACATATGCTTCGGGTTTCCTGATTCTAGAAGGGGGCATCAATAAAGAAAACCGACATGTTCAAGAATCATTCCAACTGTAGCACAAACTTCTGATAGAAATAACAATCGCAATTGTTTATTATGGAAATTTTTTATTTTTTTTTTAAACCCAGAGGTATCCCCGCGACTTAGCCCCGCGAACCCAACCCGCCTTGCCTTGGGCTTACAAACTGCCAAGTTGGGGCCAAGCTGGAGCGAGTTGAGGCGAGACTAGTCCTCGGGGGATGTGCGCAGCCACTCGCAAGCCACGCGCATCATTTGAGGCCGACCCTCGGACTCGAACTCAAGACCTTGGGGAGCAAACCCAAGACTTAAGCCTCATCCGCTGACCGTGTGAGCTGCGGGCCGAAGCCCGTTTATTCTGGAAAGTTGTAATTATATATATAAACAATGCAGCCGACCAAATTCAAAACACCAGTATTAAATGGTTCTCAAAATCAAACTCAATATATGAATATCAGCATTAGCCCATCAGAAAATGTCACCTTTAAACTGATTGCATATATAACAGTGAGTGATCCAACTTACAACATTAGACTCTTGCGTGAAACCTATATGGCTCCACCTGCAATAGATTTGGGTTTTCGTTCAAATCGCTGAACTAGAGGGTTTTCGTCCTCAAGTTACGAAAAAGAGCCAAGCTCTCCAAACCACAATCAACCATGCCTATCTGCCGAAATGCTCTCCCAAAACTTTTATTCTTTTGCCTTGACCTTTGTCTTTCTGCGTGCCTGACTCTTCAATTTTATTTGTTTCTTCTTAATTTCCAATTTGTGACTTAATTTTGATTTTGCATTTACTAAGTCACCGAAATATAATATTATTTAATTAATAATATTTCCTTTTTGAATTAACATTTGGAGGAAAATATTATGTAATTAAAATAATATTATATTTCTCCATGTAACAAAAAACGGGACATTACAAACTGCCACTTGGATCATATGGAATGTTTTCAACAAGTAGAATGGGGTTTTGTGTCCTCTGGACAATGCATCTGGACATCTCTATTTCCTCTTTGTTTTCAGTTTCCTCAGTCTCGAGTTCATCTTTTAGGCTATTTTAGCATCATGAATTGTACATCTTAGTCGTGAAGGTTTCTGTACTCTACAGTAGAGGTCACAAGTTTGAATCTAGATGAAGGTAGGATTGCACACCTTGTTAAACAAATTGTCAAATATACAAGGCAAATGGAAAAACAATCCCCTTATGAAATGCTTTGCTTAAGCTAAGTCTAAAACACCAAATTGATGTCTCACTTGGTGGTGACCTTAAAGTAAGCTGAAACACTACTTTATCTATTTAACTTTAGTAAAATTATTCCTTCAAACTTCTAGAACTAAGAATTACTGTGATCTTTTGCACAATAACTGCTTATCTAATATATTCATCAATAGTCTAGCATAAGACATTTTCAGAAATTCTCTTCTACAAATATGTCCACTTATTTTAATGCCAGGCCTACATACCCCATACTATATCCCTTGACAATTGGCAGGACTATTCAGGTAACCTCAAAACATGTCAAACTTTTCAGAGTCCCTTAAAACTGTGAAAATTATTGTTCAGATGCATAGAATATAGATACATTTCACATGAAACTATTCAAATCTTGTCATCTTTCATAAAGAAACAACTCCATCACAAATCAGGAAAAGATACAGTTAACACTCGTTCAGCTAATAAAACTAGCTCCCATGCATGATGATAAAGTTGCACCATAGTAAAACTTGTGCATCTGCAGAACATGATATGTGCATTGCCAGACAAATGTAGGTAATGGAAGATCTTTGTGAATTTCCTCCAAAATTTTCAATAAAAAATAAATTCATCGAGGTTCTAAAAAGAGGAGTTTGAAAATGCAAATTGTGCCTAGCAGGTTTCACTGATCCACATTTCACATGCATATCATTTCCTCAAATTCAAATGCAACTACCATATAAGTTGTCTACAAAGCATCTTCTACCTAAACTTTAAGCAATGGACAACAACTATTTTTCTCATCAATTATTCTCCAAAAATGATCTAGCTTAAATTACCTCACTCAAGCCCTGTGCAGCTCCCAATCGCTCAACGTTACTGTTGTCTGATTTCAGGGTCTCTAATAACCATGGTACTAGATCTGGGAAGTTCTCTTCACCCATTCCCATGATGAGGGACCCAATAGCTCTAGCCGCAACTGCGCGTACTTCTGGTATAGGATCTACAAGTACCTGTCAAGAAATGAAATTAGCTACAGAATACAACAGCTAATATGCCTATGTGAAACATGAAATGAGGCAAAAGCAAGATAAATCCCACCAATACCTTCTTCACTTCTGGAAGAAGCAAGCCTATGTATGGAAGCATATCTTTTGGCTCTGTTACCAAAGAGCACATGTTCCCAACTATCTGGGCTGCTTTCTTTTTTGTATCTGCACTTCTCTCTCTGAGACCACGGTGAACTATAGGTACTAACAATGCTAGAGAAGGCGCATCAATTGTATTGACAAAAGTTGTCTGCAACATTATGATAAGAATTAGGGGTCTGCAAAGAAGCCAATAGCCCATAAACAATACTGAACCTTAAATACTAAATCAGTAAGTTCAGTGTCTGAAAAAATTACCTGTAGAATAATGTCAAGGGAATATTTTGCATACTGATTAGGATCTGAAATGCCTAGTAGCAATGTGGAGACGAGAGCAGATATTTCTGGATTCTTGATCACACTGCCAACCTGTTTATCCAGCCAATTTCTCAATAAAGCAATATTGCCAACAAGTGAACACAAAAAAGGGTGACCATAAATATTATTTCCAAATCCAGGCATATCACCTGTTGTAAAGCCATCTGACCAGCAGATTGGACCTTTGGGTGTGTATCTGTTAAAACCTGAACAAATGAAAACAAAGACCTAGATAAAGATTGAATCTGAATAAATAGCAGAAAACACAGAAAACCTTAGTCTACATCTAACAGTTCAAAATAGCCATGAGGATGCTTTTGTTGTGCAAACCTCAGTAAGTTTGGGAACAATTTTTGGAAGACACTGTGATAACTGCTGAGGAGCACAATAAGCCATAGCTCCCAGTAGCTGAACACTTCCTTGTTTAGTTCTCCAAGCTTTATCCTCCAAACCCTGGAGACAAATAACATAACAATTAGAGTACAAGATTCGTGTCACTTGCACCAATTATGGGAATCCATACAATAACATCCTACAGAATAATAAAACTCAAACAAAAGAGGCATACACATAGCAATCACAAAGACTTGAAATATCCAAATAAGTCTATCTTTTCATGTGCAGCTTCTACTCATTCATCCATCCAAGCATTAAATTGAATATGCCTTGTGTAAACAAATACTATTAAATGTATCATCCTTTAGGAAGTATTGAGATAATTAGTACATTCTGCATATTGAATAGCAATGCCAATTTTACCAGAGTACATTATTTCTAATTTCTTTTAAGTACGGATTACCAAAGCACTTTGGGTTGTGAGGCTGCCAGTAGAACTTGTTAAAAGAATATTAGAGCTGTTAACATTAGTGTCAAAGTGACCCATGAAAGCATTTCAGTCCAGACAGTCTTTTGCTGAAACCCTTGAACAGTATGCATGTGAAACACGTACTTTTAATCTGACTGTCTCTTCATATGAAGTTGGGCTTTGTATCTGGTTTCTGCTCATATATGTCTGCAATGGAAAAATTATGAATTCTATACTTCTTGACATTAAGAACACTTTGGAATTTTGGACCCAGTGCATATTTTAATTCATGAACTTGACATTACAACTTGAGTTTAGATAAATGTTTATGTCTGTATATGTAAATTTGGAGTTGTTTAACACCAGAAAGTAAAAAAGTAACGAACACATCAACAGTAAGTTGTAGAAGTTCAAAGATCAACCCATTCATAACAAAAGAATCAGTCAGAGGATATTGACGTAAGTCAAAGCTTCCAATTCCTGAAATCCATGTGCATACAATTTCCACAGAGTTTGAGCAGTTTTAAGTATTGGAAGCGAAAATAATTGAAGGTTTTGTTTTGAGGAAAAGTCAGACTACCCAGAAGGATTTGGAGCTCCTTTTCTATATATAGAAAAGTAAAACAAATTTAAATAATTAGAAATTGAATTATCTCAAAAGAAGCATAACGATATGATCAATTGGACCACAAAAACATTCAAAAGTGCAACCAGAACACTCCTTAGTGTTCGAGCCAGCAAGTTTGAAGGCATAAAGAATCCACTACTAATTTCCCTAAATCAACAACATTATTAGAATCCCAAAACAATAATGGGTGATAGGACCATGTTTGAACATTTCTAGCACCTTACACAAGTATTATTTTGAATCTCTGACCCATGCAATTGATACATTAAGAGATTTTTTCCCATTTCGAAATTTTGCATTAAATAATGTGCTAAGCTATTTCCTAATATTCTTTGCTGATTCATGTACACAGAGTAAATCTAACACAGTTTCTGCTATTCCTAAACAAAGATTGATAATGATTTTCACCTTTTAAGTTTCAATCTGCAGATAAATCAGTTTGTTTAATCTCACTTGTAAAGTTGAACCCATAAATGTATCCTAATATGAGGTTCTATGTTTTCTGCTTGTGTTTTTTACTTCTATCAACTTTCATCCACAAAATATATGAATCAATCTTCTGTTCTTGAACAATTACAACTTGATCCTATTAAACTCTAAATCCTATCATAGCATGACTCTTTGGACTTGAATGATACGTCACTCAACAACACTTGGAAAATACAGGAGAGCACCCTTGTCATTCAATTCTGAACTGTAGGAGAGCATTTGTAAGTTCTTCAAGAAAAAAGAAAAAAAAAGCTTTTTTCCCTGCCACAGAAAATATATGTTGATGCAGATCTCACACAATCCCCTGTGGAAAAGCTTCAAAAATCTCATATTCAGCTTGTTGCTGCTAGGAAAGAAAACAAGTGGGCTGTTGTAAGGCTGTCATTCATGATTCTCCCCCTCTGGGTGGTCACACCCTAGACGTCAGCATGATGACAACCTTTGTTCTTGGTGAGCAGTGGCACTATATGGTATTTTCAAGGTAACTTCCAAGATGTTATTGCTTCCTAGGGTCTCATGTGCCTCACTAAGACCCATGAGAGCCATGAACGGGCCCTCCCTCCTGTCATGAGATACTCTTGGATTTCAGCTTCTCATAATGAGACCCATAGATTAGGAGGGGTTCATTGTTTTGGTGTAGTGGCTTGCCTCGTTTGGGATAGCCTCGAATCTAGAGTTTCACTTATGGCTTCTAATGTCCACTCTAGCTACATGATGCTACACCTTCTCACCAAGATGTTCTAATAGTAGTTTGTTCCTTCCCCCTGCTACAAATCATACCCTCTCCTTCTCTCCAAGATGTTCTAATAGATGTTCCAAGATGTGACCCATACCCTCTCCTCTATCCTACAATCTCACAATATTACACTATGGACAAATACCATGCCCATACAAGGGTCCTTAAAACACCTATTAATGACCTTCCACAAGATGAGTTATGTCTTCATGAGTTGAATCTTGAGGAATTTGGTTTACAATGAGCCTTTAATGACACCTCTAGTTGGCTAAATCTCAATGCCTCCACCTTTTCAATGGACTTCCCCTTGTTGACCATGCCATCTTTGTTTATTCACAGGAATAGATTCAACGTACTACATGAGTAAACGGAAGTATCACATACAGAACATGTACAGGAAACATTCATGTACGAACAATGTGCATAAAATAGTACTTTATTTATTAATGCAATAGAACCAGAGTACAATCATCCATACTATGTGTTGGCGTAACAACTAACACCTCTAGAGTAGAAGTTGTTATGAACAGCCTATGTACACTACGTAATGAGTGCTCTTCAAATTATGGAGGGGAAGCTCCCTCGTTGTGCTTTACAAAGTACTTGCAAAGGAAAAATAAGCTAAAACTATGTCCTGTCTTTTTGTTTCAGCTGCTAGAGGCACAAGGCTTTCTTGAAAGAACTTACACGTTGCAGCTGAGTTTTCTCTGGTTTCGCAAATCAACTAAACTACAACTTATATCTATCCAATCTCCTCAGGAAAACAGAGCAAGAGGAAACGGAGCAAGGTTATGACTATCAGACGATAAACGCATTCAGATTCTCTACTTGAAGGCAAGGTGGCGCAACTATCATCTCAATCTGAACAAGTTTATTAAGCACAAAACAGATTTGAGAATTTGCTATGATAATCTTATGAAACCCTATGTGGCATAACACTCAATCAGCATAGTAAAGACTCATAAACAGCTTTTATCATTAAAATCTCTATGAAACCCTATGTGGCATAACACTCAATCGTAATGATAAAAGTCTCACAAAACAGATTTTCCTAATCTAAGAGAAGATTTACCATTAAAACTTTATGAAACCCTGTGTGGCATAACACTCAATCAGCATAGTAAACACTTCACAAAACGGTTTTATCATGACAATCTTACAAAACCCTGTGTGGCATAACGTTCGATCATAACAATAAAAGATTTACAAGACAGATTTCTCTAAACTATGGAAGAATCCAGCATTACAATCTTTCGAAACCCTATGTGGCATAACAATCAATTGCAATAATGAAGACACATGAACAAATACCAAAAAGAGCAATATTGAGGGCAAGGTAGGCGCAGCATATATTTCTCTCTCAAGCAAAAGTTATTTACAAATGAGCAAAAGCTCTTATTTATATACATCAAGGTGTAGGTAACCCTAAAATCACCTTGAGTTCACTACAGTTCTTGCAATGCATGCAAGTTATAGCTAACCCTAATGAAGTAAACTATCTGATTAAGCAACTACCCTCTAAGCGGTACAAATAACCTAATTGGACAACGCCCTTATTTAGAAAGCAAGCGCCAATGCCCGCTAACTAAAAACCCTAACTCCCCGTGTTGTAGGATGATAAGCATGTTAAGTCGTTAGCGAATCAAGACTGAAGTCAAGTTAACCACGCCAGACTCAAACCCTAGAAATTAATCGACGTTCTAACGCAGATCAACCGTCAACTCGGTCTAACACTTCGACCAAGAACTCATATCTCGATTCGTCATCTCCACTTTGATGCTGCTAAAAATAACAGTCTGTTTCTTTAGTTCTCTGCCACTTTCAGTAATTGTGTGCACACCATCTTTGCATTCTTCAGTCGCCTTTCTCAAACTGGCTGCAATTACTGAAACATTCTCTAACTTTGGCGCCCTAGGTTCACCTTCAAGGCTGTCATAAATCAGCTTCTCGAATTCTACTTGAACCTTTTCCAACCACATACGTGCCATCTTCGAGAAGATAATGACACGAAATCTGAACAACGAAGCCACTGACAAGTGCAAGCACTCCAACTACATCATCCTTCAGTGAAAACAATTTGGAAGAGATCTTCTCACATATTTCTGTTCTGAGAAGGTGCTGCTCTCTCCAAGTGAAGACTTTCTCTTGATCTTCGATCATCTCCAAAGCATCGCATGCAACTGATAACTGGGATACCAGAACACGATCTTTTGCCAAACTCTCTGCAACTGCAATATCCAGCAACTGAATACCCTGACGGAGTCTGTGTGCCTCACTCCTCAACTGATACAAATCTGCAAGAAGAGTTTTACCAGCAGCAACTAAACTGTCAATCCAATCATCCAAAAGTCTGCCATGGCTGACTAACTGATCCAATTTTTGTTTCTCTGCAGGTGTGTGTTGAGGAAGAACAGGTGCTCTATTTGGATTCCCATGAACAAGATCAGAAACGTATTGACGAAGTTGACTAATTTCAGTTTTGAGTAAAGCCTTATCTTCTCCATCCTTCGTGATACGCTCTTCAAGATTATTGGTAACAATCTTAAGAAGAGATACATCTGTCTCTCGTGTGGTCCTGCCAAGATTTGCCTTAGTGAATGTAAAGTCACCCACTTCGACCTCATCCAAGCTTTTACCTTCTGGAGGCACTGCAACTTCTATCACAATCTCTGATTCAGGGGTCTTTTCGATGTGCACTTGTTTCTTAATCTTCTTGTTTGATCTCTTCTGATAGGGCTCACCAAACTCAGACAAATCAAGGTTGTATGACGGTTCACGCCTTTGTCTTCCCAAAGACTTTTCGAGCCAACAAGACTGAACAATATTTTCAATTCGCGGAGAGACTGTCCCTGATGTATCAACCTGTGGTGTTTCAGTTGTCTCCGATCCTGCTTGAATTTGTGGCTCAGGCTCAGAATCTATATCAATAGGCGGAACGTGAGGTGAACTAGGAAGTGAAACGTGAGGCTCAGTTTGAATAATGTCTCTACTGGAATCTCAGGAACACTCTCAATCTGTTTCTGCTTCCTTTTACCAGTAGCTTTCTTCCCTGTGTTTCCATTGAGTCTAACTCCTTCCGGAGGTATTATAATAGCTTTAACTCTGGGTTTTGCTCTAGAAGTAGAAGGCAATGACGAGAAATCCTTTGGCGGCTCTGCTACAGGAACTGACTTCCGAGTCCGTTTACTCTCCAAGAATAACTTACTAATCTTGATAACTGATCTGGAAACCTCTTCAATAGAAGTATTCTCTTTAGCATACCAATCAGGTGAGCGAAGTGGCTGCCTAGCAACTTGATCTTTAACATAAGAATTGAGAAGAACTTCTCCATCATCATCCGACAAACCATCAACATCTTCTGACAAATAATCAGAGAGCTGTCCAACAGTGAGTCTACAATAGTGACGACGACGAACTTCGAATTCATCTTCACAATTTGCCCAGAAATCTTCAAGTGCTGGCGTATGTGCAATCCCTCGCTCTAACCGATTTGCATAATGTCCAAGAGGATCATAGGAACGTCTCTCAGTATAAGGCTTGAATTTGAACCTTTCTATCTCAGTAGACATACGCCTGGCATCTGTTGCTGCATCACATGTGAAAATTCCCAATGAGAATGGAAAATTTGCCGCAGCCTTATGACGACTACGAAGAAAGAAGTGAACGTGCTGCATTTGCCTGAGAAACTCCATAAAGACAATCTTGTCTGACGGATATCTTGGCAACATCAGAGGCTCTCCAACATAACCATAAACTCGGAGGTATGTGAAAGTAGGAAACTGTATGAACCAATCTGCCCAAGTCTCCAACGCTGATTTGGCCTCGGCTGAAATACGAATGTGCATCTCATCATCAAGATCCCTCACGGTTCTCATGGCAAAGTGATCATTCACCACTTGGAAGTCCTGCTCAGACTGAGAAAACTCTAGCTGTGGATAATACTCATGAATACGCTGAACACCGAGAGTACCATTGGTTTTAAGAAGTCTGAAACTACCTTGAAATGCCACCAAGTAGACCAAATAGGATATCATATGAAACTCGTGATGCTTGAGAAAGTTAGAAATCTGCTGATGTAAGCAATCACTAATTAACATAGCCCAGTCAAAACGCTCTGTGCCATCAAGGATTCTGGTAATCAGGTAGAACATCCATGGACGGAAAGTGTTAGCATCTGACTGGCCGGTAACTCGATTGAGTAAGGTGATCAAAACAGCAACTTCTCCTTTAAATTCACCACGACCAACCTTCTTAGGCAAGTTAGTTTTCTGAATTGTCAACCATTTCTGAGCAACCTTTCTCTGTGAACGTTGATGATCAGCATCCCATATCTTCTCGCAAGCTTCAAGATCAACAGTAAAGTTATCTGAGCGAGGAGAAATAGCAAAACATTTTCTATGTCCTTCGGCGAGATCGCAAACCACTCTTCCATCAACCGATCTGATCTGTCGTGAAGACGAGTCATAATGCTTAATGCAAGCAAGTACGAACTCAAGATCGAAGATAGAAACAGGAATGGATGCCGCTGCCAGCAACCCGGAACGCTCAAGATTCCTCATCGAATTGCTGCTAACACCTTCTAAACTGCTCAGATTGACCACTGGATAAACATGATTTAGGTCCGTATCTTAAGTCTTGGTGAAATTATGTGTAAGGACTGATTTCACCTTGTAATCAATGAGATTGAACTGCATTTTGAAAATGGTGACTTTTGACTGTAAAGTCGAATATGCTTGAAGAACTTTCTGAAAAACACTGAACAAGGCTAAAAATAGCTTCTGACAGGAGAAATTTTCGAAGAAATTCTGGAACATGGGTTTTGTGCACAACTGAATTCTGAACAAACCCAGATAGCTGGATTTTGGAAAAAATGTGATTAAGCCCACATGCAAAGAGATTCTCGGAAAAAGGCTCAGAGCTTCAGAATGAAGGCTACGGGGCGATTTTCTCGAAAAAATCTAAGAAGTGGGTCTTGTTGCAAACGCTGAAATATGAGAACCCAGATGAACAGAGTCTGAAAATGTGTTGAATTACTCTGGCATGCGAAGAAAGTACCTAAGGTGAGAAATAGAAGAAATAAGACAGAAGATAGAAAGTTTTGCTTGTCTGCTTCTGAAAAATCTGCAACTCTCTTCTTCGAATCTTTACAAAACCTGCATGCAAAGTGGAAATAAAGTCTAGAATTGACTTCCTCTGAAGAATCTGAGCTCGTAGCTTCGAAGAACGCTGAAAACGGACACCTGAATCACCTTAAGCTTGCTGGTCGCTCAAAAGAATACAAGCTTTCAGAGCAAAAGATGATGCAATAATGGACGCCATCTTTGAAATATATAGAATTTCATCATAAGAAATTCGTACTAAATAAAGCATGCATTAAAATGGCGCTTAGCTTCTTATTGGACCTCATAATAGTTAACTGGAACTCAAACAAGCTCAATAAGTGGATGTGCTTTAGGGTTTGCCTTTCAAGTCTTCAGTTAAACTCAACCATGCGACTTTAGCTTCAGTTAACATCCTTATCAAGTTCGCCATCCTTCATATTTGCTTTGGATTCATCAATTTGACCTAAAGCAACCCTTTTGATAACTTCAGTTAACAATTAGATTTGAAATGAAGGATTCGCCATCTTCATCCTTGCTTTATCTTCATAACTTGACCTAAGGCGTGCCCTTTTGCAAACTTCAGTTAACAACAAGAATGGGATAAGAGATTCGCCATATTCATGCAACAAATAAGCTAAAAATAGCTAGCCTTTTGGAAGTTCAGTTAGCCTTCAAGAATGCACCAACTTCATGCTTTAATCAATTATAATCTAAAAATAGCAACCCTTTTCAAACTAAAGTTGCTATAACCTTGAAAAGTGCGCCATCTTCACTATTGTCTTGCTTCACTTTTCAAAAACTAAAAATAGCGACCCTTTTCATGAGTGAAGTTATCAACTTCAAATTCGCCATACTTCACTAAAAATGCTTCATGCTTCACAAATCATGCTTCATGCTTCAATTCGTCCCTTTTGAACTTCAGTTGACATTTGATGAAGCGCCATCTTCACTAAAATCTTCACAATTGCAACCCAAATCGCCATGCATGTAAACTTCAGTTGACATTCAGTGATAATCTTCAGTTAAGTGAACATGTAATCAAGTTAACTCAACATGCAAGGTAGTTAACTGAACATGCAAACCAGTTAACTCGACATGCTAACTGAAAGATCACTCCACATGCCAATAAACGAACTGAAGATGACAACCTGTAGAATCGTTTCCAGCCTTAACCGCAAATTAACTCCAACATACGCCCATTCAACTCACTTTCAAAATCTTCAACTTTGAGCTCTCTCAACCATTCTGTGACTTATCCAAATTTCATGAAAATTTAGGCTAAAACCTCTGTCGGGACCTCTGTTCATCCTCTGACACTGGTCGACTGACTTCTCCGATTGGCTGACAGGTGCATTGCGGAGCTGAGTAAAAACTAATCAAATGATATCTTGACACTGTACGCCATAATACTGACATCTGAAGGCTCAAAAATCCAAGCGCCTTTTCCAAAAGCTGCGCTTTTTCCCTGACTTAGTCAAATTTTAACTTCAATTTCAACGAAGGGAAAACAAAATCCCTTCGGCAACTTCGGGATTTATCAACTTTCGTGATCGAACTCAAAGTTCATCATGTAAGCTAAGCTCGCTCGCATGACGCCTAGCGCACATTCTTTAAAAACACACCGAGGGGTGAAAAACAAGAGCCTTTCAAAGCTGTTCTTTTTATTCCGTACTAAACCATTTCGAAACGCATAAAATAATATAAAAATCTCCCACCGCAGAAGTCGCTAAGACATCTCCGATCCGGACAGACGTGCAACGGAAAGCCGAAAAGTAACACCTAACACATTGAATATCCAATCATCGTAAAGAAAGCATTAAAGGCCTGAAAAGCTTAGGCGCCTTTCCCACAATGTGCTCTTTTGCTTTTTCCTCTGATATTTTGACTAAGATTTGACCCTACGTTTGACCTCAGTTTCAGACGCTTCAGCAACTCAGATTCACCCTCTGACGGATGCGTCGCGAAGCTTGAACGAATGTGAGATAAACATCTTGGGTGGCATTCAGCCAAAAACCTACGTCTGGCACCTCAAAAAGATGGGCGCCTTTCTGAAAAGCTGCGCTTTTCCTCCAATGTTAGCCAATTCTCGCTTTCGCCTTGATTTGCACCGTATCTTCCGTAACTCGAACAAAACAGGTCCGTTTGGCAGGCTTGATAGCTCACTGCGAAGCTGACGTGATGCCGGACAAATGTCTGCTGGAGGTGACAAACCCTAAAAACAGGATCTGAGCCCCTAAAAGATAGGGCGCCTATTTTAGAATGTGCTCCCTTCTCCAGAGATAGAAAATTTTGATGTTTTTCGTTCAGATTTTCATTTTTCTTAAATCTCTTTGATAACAGACTGACATAGTACTGACACCAACTCCATATTTGAAAACTCCAAAAACGACCATTTGACGACACTTTAACAAGAATAAGACTCAATTAAGCAAAATGCCTTAGTGAAGCAAAAATTTTGGTTTTGGGTACAACACTATGTCAACACCAAAATGTAACACAATGAAGCATAATGTCATAATGTCTCATAATGTGTCCCGACTACAATGAACCAAAGTATATGTAGTCGTTGGCGGTGGTTGAGAACACCAACCGTCGTGACTCCCCTTACAACTAATCCAACTAATCAAGGACTCAATTTCTCGAAACAACATGTAATATAAAGTATATAAAATATTTGTTGCCTATACTACAATTTTATTTAATTACAATACTTGGCCGACTAATAACACTCTCAGCCGACTAGATCATCCCCCCCACAAAAGTAATCATCTTCCAAAAGACAAAAAACAAAACGGGGATCATAGAAAGGGAAAATCAAGAAGAGAGAGGGTGAGAGGACGCCCCTAGGTATATTGGCGATGTAGGGGTCTTTGTCGTTGGCTGCTGTTGTTGGAGACGTTGAAGCTTTTGGTTGGCTGTCGGCTGCCTCTCACATGTTGTCTGCATCATTTGTATTGCCTCAGCAAGTTTGGCCTTCGCCCTCTCGAGCTCCTAACACCTTCCCTCCAACTCCTTATCCTTCGCCTACAGTTGGCCCTCCCTCTCAGCTAGGAGTCTCTTTGCCTCGACCAACTGTACATCTCGTTATGCCAATAGCCTCTCCTTCTCACCCAACTACGCATTGTGCTTCGCCAGCACTCTCTCCTTCTCAGCCATTGTCTACTCGAGAGCTGTAACTCTCGTACAGTCGGCAACAATCACTTGAGCCAGGTGCTCTTGTGATTTCTGAATATAGTCTACCAACTCTCGCCTAGCAATCTCGATCATCTCTACTCTTGGCCACCCGTACAATATAAAACACTGAAAGAATTCGCCTTTTGCATTCTAACTACATAAACGCCAAGATCCTCTTGGCCTCATGTACCACTGAGGGATCATGTCCCATGTCCGTTTATTGTCCAATTGCACCAACTTCATACATAACTCTCGCTATCTCCTGCAGTTTAATCAAGTACCTCTAGACTGTACTGCAAGGGCCATCGACATCAATGTACATTCTGTTGGATTCATCATTAGACTCCTCCTCTCCTAACTCTTCTCGATGTGCTAGTCATGAGGTTGGGCAAACTGACTATGATACTTTTGGTCGTGAGGTTGGTTGCATTGGGATTGAACAATTCAAATGAGTCTGATGGGGGTCTAGAGGCAATGCCCCCAGCAAAGTTAAGGGGCAACACCCCCAAAGGGGTTAAGGGGCAATGCCCCTTGTAGGGGTCTAGGGGCAACAACCCCAATGGGGTTGAGAGGCAGCGCCCCTCACAGGATCCGAGAGCAACGCCCCTAGTGCGCTCCCTATCGCAGTACAGGACAAAGTCAAGGGGCAAAGCCCACGCCACCAAGGCCAATTTAAGACTTCCGAAACCACACCAAATTGCATTGCATATAGCATTTTCATGATTTTTCAAGACATTCCAAATATTGCCGACCAACCCAAAAATTAGAGATTTCAATGTGTTTAACCGTATGATCCAATGCCTCCTTTGCACAACTTCCTTCAACCATACTATGCAGATGTTGGACTTACATTTTTTTTATTGTTAATCTAGTGTTTGTTTCGTACCCTATGTTCTACTGCTTGTACCTTACACTGTACAACCTCCCAACATCTTCACTCCCTACAATACTCCTTGTACAACTTTTTCCCTTCGCTTCTCTGTTCACTTCTACCACTGTCAAGGTTTGCTTTTGACATACGAACTCATTTCCACACTTCCATACGAATTCCTCTAAGTGTTGCACGAGTTCCTGTCTTTCCTGTACGCTCAAGATGCTACTCTGTGCAATGTTGGTTTTCACAATGCAACGTCTTACTGCAAACCCGAGTCGTACTCCTTCCCTTTTGTGTCATACAATCTCATGTTTTGGATGTATCAGTGGCCACCATACGAGTTCCTTCCCTCTATTGTTGCCATCGCCATACGGCCTCAACTTGTCCTCTCTTTTTCGTGCAATCCTCTTATAGACTCTCCATGCATTGGGTTTTTTCTTTGATTGCCATAGTTGTTTTACTTGTGTGATATGTTTTAGAACCTGCCATACGATATCCCCTCTTTTTGGCCATACAATCTTCACCTAGTTTGCCAGTGTGATGTTTTCCACAAACTGCCAATGATTTCACAACTCCCCACAATGCATTCTTCTTTCTGTCATACGAGCTTTTCTATTTTGCCCTCAAGGTCTTCTATGTGTCGTACATTATCTTCGTAAATTTGTCGTACTATGTCCCTCCAATAGCATGTTCCTCTTTGTGGTCCAAACTTCCTTTCAAATTGTCGTACGAACCCCGCTTCAAAGAGCCGTACAAGGCCCCTTTTATACAATTGTACGCCCTTGCTTTTGTGATATCGAATTCCAATTTAAAAAAATCTTAATTAATAAGTTGTATTTGTATATTAATTTTTTTTTATATTCAAATTTCATTAGTTTCAATTCTTTGAATGCGTTGTTTATTGAACTTGTTGTCTTAGGTATTACAATGGCAACCATTTCCAGCTCACGAGCCAATCTCGCTTCAAAATAGACCCAAACCCTCCCCTTTGGAAATATGTTAAAATGGTACAACTTCCAAGTGGTGGAGGTCATGTTTGGATTTGTGGTCATTGTAAAGTTAGATATTCGAGCTCATACAGTCAAGTGAAAGGCCATTTGTGCAAGATCCCTCGACCAGGCATCAAATTTTGTCCAGGTGAAGAAGGTAAAGGCATTCCAAAAATGCAAGTATTGGCATATATTGAAGAGCAAGAAAAAGCAAACCAAGTAGTAGGTCGTAGATTAAATCATCCTTTGTTAAAGAAAGGATCTCGAGGGATGAAGCCCCCTACACCGCCTTCTCATTTTCAACCTACAGAGAACCATTCATTTATGTTCATACCTAAAGAGCAACCTACGGCCTCTACACATAAGAGATCAAAGGGACCGTTGGAAATGGCATTTCAGAATGAGGCTAGAGAGATTGTCAATCAAGCCATAGCAAGATGTCTCTATGTGAATGGATTGGCATTCAATGTTGTTCATTCACCATATTGACAAAAAATGGTGAAATCTATTAATGAGGCTCCAAAAGGGTATAAGGGCCCCAGTTTTGAGAACATGCTTAGCACCTTATTAGATAAAGAGGTGAAATTTGTAGAGGGCTCCTTGAAGCCCATAAGGGATTTGTGGATCGAAACAGGTGTGACCATCGTTTATGATGGATGGAAAAATGCAAAAAATCACCCATTGATCCAAGTTATTGCAGTGTCCCCTAAAGGGGCCATGTTTTTGAGAGTAGTGGATTGTGAAGGAGAGGTGAAGGATGGTGCATTTATTGCTAACATTCTTTGTCAAGCTATTGATGAAGTGGGCCCTCAAAATGGTGTGCAAGTTATAACAAACAATGCAAAAAATTGTAGGGTTGGGTTATTGGTTGAGGAGCAATATTCACACATTTTTTGGAAACCTTGTGTTGTCCACTCCCTCAACCTAATGCTACAAAAAATTGGCAACAAAATTGATTGGATCAAACAGGTGTATGTTGAGGCTGAAGACATCCAAATATTCATCACCAACCACCATGTCACAAGGCATATTTAGAACATTCTCGAAATTGGAGTTGTTGAAGGTAAGTTAAATAATAAACATGTTTCACTTTAGTAATATTTTTAATTTTATTTTATTTTGATTTTCAAAAAAGTTGTTGAGACCCATTTTGCCTCCAACACAATTGTGTTCAGACGACTTGTGAAGGTTTGTGAGGCACTCTCTAACATGGTCATTAGCCCTAGTTGGTCCATATGGACACAATCTAACACTGCAAGGGCAACAAAGGTTAAGTAAATGAACCTAGATGACATTTGGTGGGATCATGTTGAGTATCTCCTCAGTTTCACTGAGCCCATATTGAGCATGATCCGTTATACTAACATGGATAGACCTTGTTTGGGTGAAGTATATGATGGCATGGACTCAATGATTGAGAAGATGAAAGCCATCAGCAATGCAAAAGAGCAAGATCCTAAAGAAAACTTCTTCAAAGAACTACACAAAATCAGTGTAGAGAGATGGAACAAAATGACCACTCTGTTGCATCTTGCTTTTGCATTGAGTCCCTGTAAATGTAATCAAATCTTCTATCAAATTGAGAGACTAAGGGTTCTAAAGAGATTCTAATTGTAAGAGTTCTACCAAAAATTCTAAGTCAGATTTTCGATTTCCAGATTTTATTTATACTGAATGTGCTGATTGCAGAACATTAATAATTTCGATGTTTGCATATCAAGAGTGAAATCACCTTTTGTATGTAAGGAGACCCGCCTCCAAGGGATGCGTCTCTTGAGAGGACGTGTCTCCACACTAAGAGTTCTACCAAAAATTCTAAGTCAGATTTTCGATTTCCAGATTTTATTTATACTGAATGTGCTGATTGCAGAACATTAATAATTTCGATGTTTGCATATCAAGAGTGGAATCACCTTTTGTATGTAAGGAGACCCGCCTCCAAGGGATGCGTCTCTTGAGAGGACGTGTCTCCACACGTGGAGACACGTCCGCTCAAGGGACGTGTCCCTTTGGGACGCGGGTTTCTCTTACAACCGATAATCATGCGGTTAAACAAACTTAGCATATATATACATCCTCACACATGGCGGATATATTATATGAATTCCGAATTTTATCCAATGCGAATTTTGAACATCATTTATTTAAATTCGATTTTATACATGCTTTATAAAATTCAATTTTTACTTATTTCTCAGAAATATTAAACATGAAGAGCAATTGATCTTATATAAACGATGATGATGCTTATAGCAATCATCGTTTATATCTGACCTAAGCTACCATTCATCAACACTCCCTCTTAGCTAGGGAAGATATTTCAAATCAAATAAGTGGAGATATCACCTTTACACGTGATATCGAAGATATGATATGTTTTCTCAAAGTTGTCAAATCACATGACATTCTTCATAACACATCTTCATTATGGTATGTGCACTGACATCAAGTCACATGATGTCTACCATAATTCATGGCATATCCACGGATATAAATATCCACCATGATTATCTCTTAAGGATCACAATGATCTTCAGATGATATCAAGTCCCATGATATCCATCAAAGTGTCCAAGAGATACTATCATGACATGTCCATAGATATCAAGTCACATAATATCTATCATGATAGTTTATCATTGTAGAGTCATCACTTTACAATGTCAAATACAAGTGTTCATTATTAGAAAGATTGTCACCTTTCAATAATGTACACAGGGGGAGTAGGCCCATAAAGTCATGGAGTCACACACATGACAAAAGAGTTTACACATTAAACATCTTTTATATATATTAGTACAATTTTATAAACAATTTGTATTTCAAACATAAATAACAAATTACATTTCAACCATACCAAGTTTCTTCCTGAAGTGCTCTACCTTGATTCCTGGAGAGAGGCTTGGTGAGAATGTCTCAGTTTGATCATTTGCACTAATATACTCCAACTGAATCACTTTCCTTTCCACCATATCTCTTACATAATGATAGGGGATCTCAATGTGCTTAGATCTATCATGAAAGACAGGATTTACAGAGAGTTTGATGCAACTCTGATTATCACAATGAATAATTGTAGGATTCAAGGGCTCACCAAAGAGTCCCACAAGCAATATACAAAGCCAAACTGCTTCTCTTGCTCCCATTGAAGCTGCAATGTATTCAGCTTCTGTTGAGCTCTGTGCAACTAAAGATTGTTTTCTGCAAATCTAGGAGATCATAGCTGATCCTAAACTAAGGCAACATCCTAATGTGCTTTTCCGATCGGTTACACTTCCAGCCCAATCTAAATCAGAGTACCCATGAAGATCTAGTTGATCATTCTTGTAAAGAAGACCATATCCAATAGTGCCTTGAAGATATCTCAAAATATGTTTCACAGCCATTAAGTGAATTTCCTTTGGCTCACACATGAACTGGCTGAGAACATTCATTGCATAGCAAATATCAGGTCTGGTGTTAACCAGATACATCAAGGATCCAATCATCTGTCTGTAAAGGGTTGGATCTGCACACTTGGATTCTACTGCTGCTTCTTTTAATTTGTGAAGGTTGGTTTCCATAGGTGTAGACATCGGCCTACAATCCAACATTCCAAATCTTTTCAAAATGTCAATAGTATACTTCCCTTGGTTTAGTATAATGCCTTTTGATTTCTGCCATACTTCTAAACCTAGGGAAGTAGTGTAGAATGCCCAAGTCTTTCATGTCAAATTCGTGAATTAGATCCCTGCTTTCCCTTGAGCAATGAGGTGATCTTCCTCATATCGCTAGTCATCAACATATAAAATAATTATTAGCATATCACCTTTGATTACCTTGAAGTAGAGATTGGAGTCGCATCATTCTTGGAAAATCCTAATCCCAAGAGATAGCTGTCAATTCTTTCATACCAGACCCTGGGAGCCTGTTTAAGTCCATAGAGGGCTTTCTTTAGTCTGCATACATGTGAGTCAGGTTTATGTATCACAAAACCTTCAAGCTGTTCCAAATAGACTTCTTCTTCAATGGTTCCATTCAGGAAGGCAGTTTTCACATCCATTTGATGGATCTTCCAACCTTTAGCTGCTGCAATGGCTAACACTGCTCTCACTGATGTGTAATGGGCAACAGGTGCAAATGTTTCTTCGTAATCAATGCCTTCTTTTTGAGAAAAAACTCTTGCCACAAAACATGCTTTATGTTTTTCTATATTGCCATCAATAGCATGCTTGATTTTGAAGAGCCATTTGGAAGAGACAACAAATTTCTCTTTTGGTCTAGGCACTATATCCCATACTTCATTCTTTAGAATAGACTGATATTCCTCTGTCATTGCATCCTTCCATGCTTGATGTCGGAAAGCTTCTGTAACACTGACAGGTTCTGAGTTTATGATGTTGTTCATTAGAGCAACATAGCTGGAGAAACGTTTGGGTCTTTTACTCTCCCTGAACGTTCCTTTGGGTGCTGCATGATCCTCTACTTCTTTGATCATCTTCCTGGCCCAAAGTGGTCTCTTTCTACCGTTGTCATTTGTATTCTCATTTGAAGTAGAAGGAAGTTCATGTGGCATTTCCTCAGGATGCTCCCTCTGAATCTCAGGAGCAGGTTCCATTTCAGGTACTCTAGGGGAATAGGTTTTAGTCTCACTAGAACTTCTTGCCCTCTTGAATGCAATGTCTTCTTCAAAGATGACATCTCTGCTCAATTCAATTTGTTTCTACCCGAGTATGAATATCCTCTAGGCTTTGGAGGTTTCACTATAACCCACAAATACTCCCCTCTTTCTAGAAGGTTCTAGTTTGAATCTCTTCTCTTTGGGTACCTGAATATAGATAGGACAGCCAAAAATCCTAAAATGACTAATGTCAGGTTTTATGCCAGTAAAGGCATCTTCAGGAGTTTTGTTATCCAGATGAGAATGAGGACATCTATTTTGAATATAGACAGCAGTCCTAGAGGCTTCTGCCCAGAAAGAAGTTTCAATGTTTTGGTCAAGCAGCATTGCCTTAGCAGCTTCTACAATGGTTCTATTTTTCCTTTCAGCAACCCCATTTTGTTGAGGGTTGTAGGCAACTGTGAACTCCCTCTTAATTCCGGCACTCATGCAGAATTCCTTGAAAATCTCAGAGGTGTATTCTTTCCCATTGTCTGTCCTTAAGGTTTTTATTTTCTTTCTGGAGAAGTTTTCAATAAGGGCTTTGAACTCTTTGAACCTTTTAGGGATTTCTATTGACTCTTTACACTTAAGGAAATAGATCCAGGTTTTTCTAGAGAAGTCATCTACAAATATGACATAGCATAGAAATCCTGCTTTAGAAGGTACAGACATGGGTCCACATAAATCAGAGTGAAACAATTCTAAAACATTAAGGGTTTTACTCAGGCTATTCTCAAAGGATCCCTTTGTATTCTTTCCTAGGGCACAACCTTTACAAGTTCCCTCATGAGATGGTTTTAGCTTGGGTAAGCCTGTAACAAGTTTTTCCATATAAGGTAGGGCACGGAAATGAAGGTGTCCTAATCTTCTATGCCAAATTTCATTTGAATCAACAGTGTCAAGGGTAAGAGCTTGCTTAACCTCAGTGCATAGTTTGTAAAGGTACCCTTGTCTTATGCCTATGGTTTGGGCTTTCTTGATAGTTGAGTTCTTAGGCCATACTAGAACTTTCCCATCCATAAATGTAACTCTGTAACCATTGTCTTCAAGGGTAGAGATGGATATAAGATTTCTCTTTATTCCAGGTACAAATAAGCAGTGTACCCCGGGGACGCGTCCCCCCCCTAAATCCCGAGCGTCCCCGAAACGGGGACGTCCCCGAGACTTGGGGACGGCGTTCCCAAGTTTCCAGCGGCGCCACCAGTTTTGGTGGCTTGCCGCCAGGGACGCGGGGACGTCTCGGCGTCCCCGGGACGCTGAGGGGGACGCCTATGTGTCCCTCGAGTGTCCTGGGGACGCCCAGGCGTCCCCCACGGCAGCAACTTAAATCACATGGTTTAAAAAAAAATTTAACACATTTTTTTATTATTTGACGTTTTGATTTGTACTTGTTTTGATATCATGCTACTCATTGTAATCATCTTTATGATTACATATTTTTGATATCATATAATAGAAATCTTCCATTTGCCGGTTCGACAATTGTAGTATTGAGTATTCTATTCTAATTTTTCATTAGTAATTCGATATTGAAAACTTCAATGTTCATTGTTCAATGTTCAATAAGTATTTACTATTTAGTATTTCAATTTGGCATTTGCAATTTTGCTATTTTACTTCTTAATAGTCTTATACATCTTTTCATAACTAGCATTTTACGTACCATATGTATAGTATATAGTATATACACCCCCCACCCCCCCGCCGCCGTCCCCCCGCCGTCCCCCCACCGTCCCCAAATTGAGGCCCCTTTGTCCCCCCGTCCCGGAAACTCGTCCCCCCGTTTCGGCGTCCCCCCGTCCCCGACGGTGGTGTAACATAGCAAATAAGACTCCAGTGAGTTGCAGAGAAACCCCAGATTTCAACTTGATGGGACACGTTCCAACCCCTTTTACAGGGTATGCAGAATCATCCCCGATGGTTACTTCTTCATCAGACTTTTCAGTCATAGAGTCCAAGTGTTCTCTGAACCCTGTGATGTGTCTGGAGGAACCACTATCAATTACCCAATTTTGAGTGTTGTCAGATACTTGACTAGAAAGGGCTATATAGAATACAAAGTTCTCAGATTCATGATCTGGTTTTGACTTTTCTACATTGGCAAAGGATGCTTGTTGTTTAGTTCTGTCAGGGCACTTCATTGCATAGTGGCCATACTGATCACATCTAAAGCATTGTACTTGAGAGATATCTTTCTTCTTATAAGATTCCTTTCCGTTGGAATTTTTCTTTCTTTTAAAGGATCCTCTTTTGTAGGAGTTTTTCTTGCTCCTCTTAATAGATGTTGTGTGGAGAACATGAATGTCTTCATCTATGTGTTTCTGTTTATTCTCTTTTGTGGAAAGTCTTGTTTCTTCTTGAAGGCAATCAGTTCTTAGCCTATCAAACTTAGGGAGTTTATATCTCACACTTATTCCTTGAACAAATGACTCCCATGAGTTTGGTAGGCCTCCTAGTGCAATTAGAGTTAACTCTTTGCTATCAATCTAATATCCAATTGTGGATAATTCATCCTTAGTTCAATAATCCTCATGAAGTATGCATTAATGGACTCTCCTTTGTTTATTTGAGCATTGTTGATTTTCCTTTTTAATGCAAGAGTCCTGCAGGTGTTGTTGATCTCATAGGTACTCTCAAGAGATTTGTACATATGGTATGCAGTTTCCTGTTTTGCTAGGATAGGCACTATATGATCCCTAACTGCATCTACTAGGATTTTCATGGCCTTTTCATCGTTTTCAATCCATTGAGTTTTCTCAGGTTCAGCCTCAGGTTCCTTTTTATTTTCTTTCACAAGTGAGTCTAGTTTATTCTCTCTAAGGATCATCATGATTCTAAATTTCCATGATGTGAAGTTGTCTGCTCCTGCAAGACGATCTTCAAATCTGATCATACTTGACATTATGAAGAATGTGAAGTGAATTTGATTTTTAGGAAATACGAATTTTCTAGAGCAATCTGAAATCTAGATTTGATTTGGATTCACACAACGTGGCTCTGATACCATGTAAATGTAATCAAATCTTCTATCAAATTGAGAGACTAAGTTCTAAAGAGATTCTAATTGTAAGAGTTCTACCAAAAATTCTAAGTCAGATTTTCGATTTCCATATTTTATTTATACTGAATGTGCTGATTGCAGAACATTAATAATTTCGATGTTTGCATATCAAGAGTGGAATCACCTTTTGTATGTAAGGAGACCCGCCTCCAAGGGATGCGTCTCTTAAGAGGACGTGTCTCCACACGTGGAGACACGTCCGCTCAAGGGACGTGTCCCTTTGGACGCGCGGGTTTCTCTTACAACCGATAATCATGCAGTTAAACAAACTTAGCATATATATACATCCTCACACATGGCGGATATATTATATGAATTCCAAATTTTATCCAATGCAAATTTTGAACATCATTTATTTAAATTTGATTTTATACATGCTTTATAAAATTCGATTTTTACTTATTTCTTAGAAATATTAAACATGAAGAGCAATTGATCTTATATAAACGATGATGATGCTTATAGCAATCATCGTTTATATCTGACCTAAGCTACCATTCATCAACAGTCCCAAATACTATAGTGCTCAGCTTGTTTCTATGACAACAAGAGTTGCCCCATATAGAGATGTTGAAGTGGGTCAAGGGTACAAGGCAGCACTTCAAAGACTCTTCACTGATCGTGACTGACGTGGTGTAGTGAGGGTTGAGTTCATGGGTTTTGCATGCTCCAATGATTGTGGTCATGATGCTCTTCAAGACAAGTACATGGTCGATGCTCATATTTGGCGGTACTTCCATGGCCAAGCATACACATACCTACAACCTCTTGCAATAAAAATTTTATCCCTAGTAAGTTTTATAGTCAAAATCTTTTATCTTTTAAAGTTTTATAATTTTAATTATATTTTAATTTTTAAATTTAATTAGTTAAATTTTGTAACTCTTAGCTATCTAATTTGGTCTTAAAAGGTTGCTAGTCCATCTTCATCTGAGAGGAATTGGAGCGCATACTCCTTCATCCACTCAATAAAGCGCAATAGACTACATTCAAAAGAGGCAGTGTACTTGGTGTATGTGCATTCAAACTTGTGGCTCCTTGCACAAAGAAGGGGACACAAGGAAGTGTGCTATCAAGCCAAAGCATCCTGACCTGGATGCTTCCACTAACCACTTTGTGGAAGCATCCAAGGTAAAGAACTTGGTGTATGTGCATTCATACTTATGGCTCCTTACACAAAGAAAATGCCTACA